>JAAGAY010145345.1:9983-30753 GCA_011801015.1 Ardeotis arabs | reverse complement strand
GATCTCTGCTCCTCCGTGGACCTCCATGGGCTGCAGGGGTACAACCCGCTCCACCATGGTCATCACCACAGGCTGCAGGGGAATCTTGGCCAGGAGCCGCATTACTCCTCCCCCTCCTTCTTCACTGACCTTGGCGTCTACAGCTGTTTCTCTCACAAGAAAAGTTCTTCACAACAGGCTGGCAGATGCCTCTCAGGATCTTTTTACATCTCATTCACATCTCATCTCCTCTCCACTTCATGCAGCTGGGCCCGCCTGAGTTGGGCCCAGTCAGCTGCCTGGCGAGAGGCCAGAGGGTGAGGCCTGCAAGGCCCATGAGGCCTGTGCCTCCCGCTCTGTGCCTCTGCCCCCGCTCAGCTTCTTCACATCTTGTCTTCTCCCTTTTTTTTCCCGTTTTCCCCTTCTTAAATACGTTATCACAGAGGCGTTATCACGCGACATTCTGCTACCAATCGGCTCGGCCTTGGCCAGCAGCGGGTCCTCCCTAGGCCCGGCTGAGTCCACTAAACAAAGGGGAGCGACTTCTAGCAGTTTCCTACAGAAGCTTCCACCTTAGGCCCCCCCCTCACTAAACAAAACCACAACATGAGGCTTCCACTTTTCTTCATTGCTGTATCAATTACAGGTAGTTCTCTAAAGCAGTTCATTCTCATTCTGGTACATGTTGATTTTTGTATTATGAGAAAGTAACCTATGCTGGTTATTGTTTGAAGGGTTTGAGTTTCATAGAAATGTATCTGTAAGGAAGCTGGAATCTTTAACAGAAACAATACTCTAAAAGTGAACCTTGAGACGTGGCAGGTTTGGTAAAGTCCAAATGCCAGGCAAGTTTTCCCTTGCAGGTGCAACGCGAGTATAAAAGTTGCAAAATACAGTAGATATTACTGCAAAATAAAGCTGAGGTTCACATAGCTTCTACTCTGTGCTTGTTGAAAGCGTACAGTTAAAATAAGTTGTCATAAAATCATCATATCTAGCAATAAGGTAGAGATGTTTGTGGAGCAATTTACTTGTCTCTTGGCTGTCCCAGAGGTGAATATTAATGTGCCAGACTTCATCTCTCTGAGTTCAGAATTATTACTGCTACAACTGCTTGTAATTGTTTTACACATCAACAATTATTTTTCTTTGTGAGAAAAGATTATTTTTTTCTTTCTCACTTGGTTTAACGTAACTGAACTCCTTCTGTTTAAACCTTTTAATTTTGGGAGGCTGGGACAAGATTGCTTATTGTAAGAGATACTGTCTGAAAAATATTGATTTGCAAGCTTGCTCTGGAGAGTTGTGATCAATTGAAAACATCAGTGTTATAATGGAAATAGTCCTGAAATTCCCTTAATGCTAGCAGATAGTACGTTAGGTACTCTGTAGTGTAAGGTAGCATTAGTCTTTTTGAACAGTCCAATTTCTCTACTAATATAAAATAATTTTATCTTCTGTGATTTTCTGTTTGTAGTTCCCAATACTGTGTAGCTTCTTGTATGCACCTTTGAAGGAACTATTGGTATTCTCATCCACAAAGCTCTTTTTTCTGAGGTTTAGCCCTGAAGGCATTTTAAAAATAAACTTGGCACACTACACCCTCCTATAAGGAGGAAATTTCACCGTATTTAATGACTCTTGTCTTACAGCTTTTTTTTTCTTTTCATTGTTATAGTTATTTAACAGCTCAAATCACTGAAAAGATGCAGTTAAATTGCCTGATACTTGACTGTAGGTGAAATGGTGGGGAAAGCCTGTTCTGCAGGAGAACTTGGTGCTGGCACGCCTGCCCCAAGCTCTGAGCTGCTGGGAGGGCGGCAGAGGAGGCAGCCAGCCGGTTCCCATCCAGGGCTTGGCCAGCCCAGGAGGCTGATGCAAGACCCAGCCCTGCTGTCTGCTGGGAAGGCTTTCGCAGGTGTGAGCAGCATTGACAAAGAGGTGACACAGGCAGCTGTGCCACTTTTGGAAAGATCTAGAGCTCAGAGTTCGGAGATAAGTCTAGAAGGGTTGTGTAGCTACAACAAGGTGATGCTGTGCTGAATGTGAATGTTGGAGATGACCTAGAAAGGAAGAGAATGTCCTCCTTGCTCTAGTTGTCTGTTGCCTGTAGCTTTTTCTGTCCTGGGAAGAGGGTGAGTGAACAAACTCACTATACTGAAAAAACCTTCTTGAGCGTTTCAGTTAAAGTTCAACATGTGTTCAGTACCTCACATCGTTTTTCTGCATTAGCTCTTGCTTACCATGTTCCTTGATCTTTCTTTGGATAGTCCCACCATCCTGATTTGTCCCTTGATTCTCTCTACTGTGCCATTTCAAGCTCTGAGTAGACTTCACCTCTAATCTGTGTCTCTTTTTGCAAATGCTTTTGGCATCGCATCAGTGTGATACAGCCTTCCTGTACATCCATGGATATAAAACACTGTGAGCAGACTGCTGTCATATTTTTCTCTTAATTCAGTAATTTCATTGGCTGTGAAAATATTTTTTTTTCCTGTTTGCATTTAGATTCATATGGTATCTCAAAGTAATACCCTCACTGGTTACTGTGGCCATGTATGCTCACTTGGCACTGTTTTCCACTGCCTCCCTCTTCCGTATTGTGACAAACACATAAGATATTTCCTTCATTTTCTTTGTTTTCCTGCCTGAGCCACATACCCCAAACTAATACCAGCATATGCAGGAGATTTTGTTTAATATTGAAAGGTCAGGGCTCTGAGTCGGACAGTAATACCCAGCTTGCGTTGTTTGCTTTCCTCCCTGCTGCTCCCTGACAGGAACTCCTACTTGTTTTTTTTTTCTCCTGCTGTGTAATTATAAAAACCTTGGCTGTAGCTAATCTGCTCATGGGGTTAATTAGCATGCTAGGCATATCTTGTGCTCCTGCTTATGGGTGAAAATCCTAAAGCTCTTTCTCTTTCCAAATATTCAGAAAGTTCAGAGCAATGTACAACTGCCCTGAGGTGGATGGTAGGTTGGGAGAGAAAAGGACATCCTGGAGAGGTAAGAGATGAGCACAAGCACTGAGATGAGACAAGTACTGTTAGCTGGGAGAGGGAATTTGTTCCGTCCTTCATAACCTTAGTTATGAAACATCACTTGAGTGATGTCCAGGGCAAAGGGGATGCTGCAGTTGCTGGCTGATATTTTGAGTAAAAGAAGAGAGCTTGCTTATTTTGTGTATTTCCTTTTTCTTAAACAAATAAACAAAAAACCCTTGTGAAACTCAGGTGTCTGGCTGACTAGAAACTTAAAATCATAGACTCATTTAGGTTGGAAAAGACCTTTTCAGATCATTGAGTCCAACCGTTAACCTAACACAGCCAAGTCCACCACTAAACCACGTCTGAGTGCCACATCTACACATCTTTTAAATACCTCCAGGGATGGTGATTCCACCACTTCCCTGGCCAGCCTGTTCCAATGCTTGACAACCCTTTCAGTGGAGATATTTTTCCTAATATCCAGTCTAAACCTCCCCTGACACAACTTGAGTCTGTTTCCCTCTGGTCGTATCACTTGTTAGTTGATAAAAGAGACCGACACCCACCTTGCTACAACCTCCTTTCAGGTCATTGTAGAGAGTGATAAGGTCTCCCATCAGCCTCCTTTTGTCCAGGCTAAACAACTCCAGTTCCCTCAGCCGTTTCTCCTAAGACTTGTACTCTAGACCCTTCACCAGCTTTGTTGCTGCTCTTTGCATACACTCCGGCACCTCAATGTCTGTCTTCTATTGAGAGGCCCAAAACTGAACACAGTATTTGAGGTGTGGCCTCACCAGCGTGGAGTACAGGGGCACGATCACTTCCATACCCCTGCTGGCCATGCTGTTTCTGATACAAGCTGTTGGCCTTCTTAACCACCTGGGCACACTGCTGGCTCAAGTTCAGCCAGCTGTCAACCAACACCCCCAGATCCTTTTTCACCAAGCAGATTTCCAGCCACTCTTCCCCAAGCCTGTAGCGTTGCATGGGGTGGTTGTGACCCAAGTGCAGGACTGGGTACTTAGCCTTGTTGACTCTCATACAGTTGGCCTCGGCCTATCGATCCAGCCCGTCCGGATCCCTCTGTAGACCCTTTCTACCCTCAAGCAGATCGACACTCCTGCCCAACTTGGTGTCATCTGCAAACTTACTGAGGAAGCACTAGATGCCCGTGTCCAGATCATTGATAAAGGTATTAAACAGAGCTGGCCCCAGTACTGAGCCCTGGGGAACACCACTTGTGACCAGCCACCAACTGGGTTTAACTCCATTCACCACCACTCTTTGGGGTTGGCCATCAAGCCAGTTGTTTTACCCAGCGAAGAGTGTACCTGGGCAAGCCATGAGCAGCCAGTTTCTCCAGGAGAATGCTGTGGGAAACAGTGTCGAAGACTTCTTCTTAGCCCTTCTAATCTCCTCTAGGCTAGGTACAAATAGTTCTGAAGTTTTGTGTTTTCTTCTTTGAAACAGTTACATTCTGTATTGAGATTATGGTTCTTCCTAGAAGCGACACACACTGTCCAAGTCACTTCATTTTTTTGAAATGGCATTGAACAAACTGCTTTGCAGTACTACCAATATATATTGATTTGTATGATTTTTTTTTTTTTTTTGAGACTGGGAGTTGATGATAGATGGTAATAGTTGTTCACCATCATGTTTCACATAAAGACAAGAATTTAGGTCTTGTACTGGATAAATACACACGTCGTAAGTTCCTATCAGGAGTTTGTTTGTAATGTGTGAACATATAGGAAAGCAGCAGAGCGAGGTGACTGAGTGTTAGCTCTGTGTGTACATTGCAGATTGTTTGTTCTGCTTATCCTTATCCCTAGTTCTTCTGTGTGGTGCACCTGTATGTTTTTAATTGAGAAACTTGTCTTCCAAATATTTTTTTGGTGGTTTGTTTGCTCCCTCAGCCACTCCTGACACCAGTCTCTGTAAGCTAATACATAATTTCTAAAACCAGCAGCATGATGGTTTGTAGGAAGTTGCCTTTTCTTATCTTGCATGAGTTATTTGTGATAATTACTGGTTTTGTGAAGTTTAATATTTCAATTATTTCATATTGCTTTGGGATGGTGTTTGAATAATTTAATTTTAACCCTCTAAAGCAACTTATAAAGATATATTTAATGTAATTTTACCTAGATGTAAAAGAAAGAAAACCATAACTCGTACTTTATAGATACAATTGAAATATCACATTGCTTGTAGCTGCCATTAGGGGAAAGTGTGCCATATAATTCTTACTTTGCCAGAGAAGCTTGTGGTATGAACTCCTGTTTATTTTCAGTAAGTCCTTAAGATGATGATGATTTGTGTTTTCTCTGAGCAGGATTGAACGCTGCCCATTGTGACTGAAATGATGTTTCTCATCGTCAGTATAGGCCTGGTTCTTTCAGGTCAATAGAAGATACAAAATAGATTCAGTGCAAACCTGTGAAGATTAATGGCAAAAATTAGTTTGTCAATATCTGCTGTAGTAGGGGGAAATTTGTGGATGCTATTTTTATTTTTACTGTAGCACTTCAAGGCTGCTTTGTTTCCCATGGCACTCTAACTGAAATAATTTGTCTTGAAGGTGAATGACGTTCAGAAGAATATTCTCCAGTAGTTCTTTGCATGGCAGCCACAAGTTAAATTAGATGATCCTTATTTTTAATGTGAAATCACTATTTTAATTCCCTCCCATTATTCCTGTGTTGCTGTGATAAACTAGCAGTTCTCCTTTCCTCCAGGCTGTCAGATGGCTCAGATAAGCCTTTCCTTTTATATTTTAAATGAAAACTAGTTAAATTTTATTTACTCAAATACCAAGACAAGAGTGTATATGAAGTTTTCAATAGCAAACTGTCCCTTTCATGACCAAGATAGGAAGGATATGCAGAACAACAATGGAGCAGCCTTTTAAATACCACACGATCTTAAACAATAGGAGGTAACAATAACAAGAACAAACAAAAAAGTTGGTGGGTTGTACAGTTCTTGAAAGATTATGCTTGACTTGTTTGGACTGACAGGAAGGGTAATTACTGTGTGCAGGCTCCTCCTGAGCATGTTGCCTGTCACTAGGCATTTGTATTTTGGAAGCTCCACCTTGAACACCTCGGTTCACCCTGTTCCTGCAGCACGGTGCAGGAGCAGTCGCAGCCTCCTGCAGTAATGGTACAGCACTCTGTCAGTGCTGTGGAAGGTTTGGGAAGTAAGTAGGCACAGGATGTGTATCTGTGGAAGTACCATATTACATGATTCTTGTAATGAATGTTGCCAAACCTGTTCAGCTGCGCTTGTCCACAGCCCATCCTTGCAGGGGCCTCCTTCAGTTCCATCACCAGCACTTTGCATGTCACAGAGTCATGTTTGTATGTTTTGCAGACTTCCTGTGTCATAAGCTTTGACTATCAGGTTCAGACAGATGACTTCTGCATTGCATTCACGTTTGGCTGGGCTGCAATATCTGTTCCTCACTCAAACCTCGTATGATGCCAACCAATGCATCTGGCACGCAGGGCTATGGCGCAGGGAAGAGCCAGTTGCACTGTGGCACCTCCCCAGCTAGCCCGAAGGGTTACTCTGAATCTTGCCCTTGTATCATCCCTCGACTGTTGTGCAGCCTAATATAAGATATCACACATTAAAAGAAAAGGCAATTGAAGACTATTTTTTTTTTTTAATTTCTTTTTTTCCCTTGTCTTCGATCTTGTATGATTTGGCAGTTCTGGCAGAAGGCAGAAAAATTAAAATGTAGTTCAATCTATTATATAGAAGAAAGTCTGATGAACACTGTTTTGAGGTACTGAAAACGTGAGACTGCATATTTAGGTAAAATTTCACTCAAGGTTTATTTTGTAGCTCAAGAATTTGTGTTTTGAGATTTTGTTTTTAATCCAGTATGTTAAAAAACATTTTAGTTGTTCTTGCTAGAAAAAGCCTTTTTGGTTTCTCTTCTTGATATGAAAAGAGGCAATACTTTAATTTTATTCTTAAAACACTCTGTCTTTAAGTAATAAAAACAGGCTATTTTTCTTAGTGCATTTTTTTCCTTCTGCTTTCACAAGGAGTTAAACATCTTCTAGAACTTCCTTTTAGAATTCCATTTTCAGAATTTCCTTTACCTTTCTTTCACATTCCTACCCCGCTGCTTATCTTCATTTGAGTTCATAAGCCTTTTACACTCTTATCTGTTTTGTAGTTTTCATTCTTATAATATTTTTATTCTTGCTTCCTTAAGAGTGAAACAAACCCCCGAAAGACAGTTGAAATCTCTGGGAAGGCTCAGGGTATGAACCTAATAAACACCTAAAGCATCCTAAAGCCAAACTTCTGCTGTCCTTTTTTCTTCTACAGGTTGGCTCTGTCTAGTTTTTCTCCTGTGAATTTGTGTAGTGAACTCATCAGAGGAAGATCAGTTTAGTTTTGCAAAGCGATGAAGTCCTCCCCGTATTTTAAATCAAATGTAATTTTAAAAGACACAAATACGTCTTCGTCAGTAAAATAGTAATAAGCACTAATACGTTGTTAAGGGCTAGATGAGTTGTGTTCCTGTCATTTCTTTGGTAAACTTCAAGGAGCAACTGCTATATCCTTATTGCAAGCTTTTGTATTTCTTTGATTTAATGTTAAAAGCAGTTCTTGCTTTACTGTTTACAGCTGTTCAAGATGGTCTGATTTTGCTGGGCTGGAACTTTGGGGAGTGCTTGGCTTGCTGCCTGGTTTTCAGCAGCTTGTCATGGACAGATGTTGTGCTGTCTCCTTCTGAGTGTTTTAAAGCTGCTCAAGTGAATTCTTCAAACAGCACTTATAAATCCACATGCAGGCTCTTGAAGGCTAATAATTTAAACTGTAAGGCTAAAAATTTAAAATCTCAGATGGCATGTTTGGCATGCTGTTCTGTGAGTGCATACAAAAAAATCAGTCAGCCTTTGCTTGTTTAAAAATATATTTAGGGAAAAAATACAAATTCTAATGAACTCGAGTAATTCTGTAAGATTATGAAACAGAAGAATATATAACTCCTCAGTAAGAGGAGCATGTTGCTCTACTTTGCTATGTATCTGTAAGATATAACTTTGAATATTCACGTTTTTTATCAGCGATTGTCACGGATTCACTATGCCTAGTTCACGTAATTTCGGATTTCATAACTGAAAAAGTAAAATGATTTGCATGTCTGTAACTACTAGGACAGATCTGGAATGTAAATCAAGTCTGACTACCATGTCAATCATAAAAGCTGTCAGTGTTTCATGTAATTATAACTCTGGAAATGCAAGTCTACAGTATATTTGTTTAAAAAGTATTTGAGTATACTGTTCTATACCATACTGGCATAAGGATAATTTCAAACCAGTAACAAGAACTCTGATTATTACTGGGCTAAAAGAAATTCCAAATAGGACCAATTTTTAAATTTTTATATCCAAAACTTTCTCAGGAAAATTAAGTTGAACATGGAGTTGATACTCTGGGTTTTTTCCGTAACCTTTGTATTCTGCTCGTGCAGAGGAGTTGCTGTTAGAGAGGAGGGATAAGATGTGTAAGGAGGAATTCGAAACTTGGTGGCTTAAAGAATGGAAAATTTCACTTAGCCAATTTTGGTACTAAATTGTTTAAAATATTTTCCTTTTCCATCTCTCTCATCCTTCTATTTTACTTGAATGGCATTTACCATTTGATCCATTTGTCTTATTCTGGAGGTGGTTGCTAGCTGCATGTCAGCCACTAAAACAAGGCTCTTGTCAGGCTGCAGATTGAAAGGACCAGACCGTTTAAGCTAATCTAAGTGCAGAGGCTACCAGAGAACAGAGAATAGTTTCATTAGAAATTACAGCTTATTTTGGGTTTTCTTCCCTCAGTATGCTACTTGAATACGATCTTGAATACGCTACTTGAATACGATCTTGAATACGCTACTTGAATATGATCTTATTTTCTGTAGTTGTCCCTTTGTCTTTACCTTTTTTTTCCCATGATAGGAAGTCTAGGAATTTTTCTGTAAATGTGCTGTGTGTTCTTTAGTGTCCACTGAAGGCCACAGGAAAAGAAGACAGCAGTGATCCCAGCCGTCCTTCATTTAGCTTTTTGCCTATGAATAGACATGAAGGATGATCCTCAAGTTGAACTAAACTGAATAATGTGAATTTGTTTTGTGTGTGGTCCCTTAGGGGGACCCCTTAGGGGGATTTGAAGGTGTTTGGGTTTTTTAAAATTAATTTATCCTCACAGCAGTTTTTTTAGTGGGCTCTTACTGCCGCTGTTGCCTATGAGGAACTGATTTCTGAAGCAGTGCAATGTTTTAGCTTACCTCTAGCAAATTTTGGCATGCTGCATTGAATTGCAAGGTTAAGCTTAGTGTGTTCACTGAGGTATGATCCAGAAGTTCTGCAGCAACTTGTGCAGAGACCACCATGTACAGTAGCCTGCAAACAAAATTAAGCTGTTACTCACACATTTGCACTGAATGACCATCTTTCCACATGATCATGGTCTATCTCGTTTGGTTTTTTTCGTTATACCAAAGACTTAGGTCGGTATTCTCAAGTACTGAGTACTTAATGGCTTAGAGATGAGATACAGATATTTTTCTAATTGAAAAACAGTGCTGTTGATGCATGAGGTGGAAGAAAATCCTGCTTCCTAGCTCTTAACTGTTATTATCTGATTTCTGTGATAAAATAGAATGAACTTGTTCAGTTAGTATGTTCCTTGTAGATATGCCTGTGAACTTGTAGATATACCCATGGTTCTGTACATGGAGCTGAGGAGGGAGATGTGAAATTCTAAGGCTTTTTAATGTTTTTTTTAATGCACGTGATGTGCTTGTGAGAGTCACAAGGTACGCAGGATGTGTGAAGGGGAGTTCGGTGCTGCCCCTACCCCAGAGCTGGCTGAAAGAGGATGGGGAAACTCAGCCTCCTGTGGTGGTTATCTAACAAAAACATTCAATAAATCTACCTTGTCTCACTAATTAGTATGTTTGTTTATTTTCTCTATAGTAGTTTATGGAATTTACGGAGCTTTTATGTTTCCATATCCAAACTTAGGTCTGGGTTTACGTTATTGGTTATGTGAAGATTTATCTCTTCTATACAACCTTTATAGTTGTATCTATACAACCTATGGTCATATGGCTATAAAGGTCATACACAACCTATGACCTTTCCGTGTTTGTAAGTAGGCACTGCTAGGATGTGGACCTGTTGTTACGGACAAAAATGTATTTTCATCTCTTCCAAATTTTTAAACACTGACTAAATTTGAATTATCTTTTAATTTATACATAAGAAAAAAGTTACAAATCTGAGTTCATCAGTTTGAGTCATCCTCCACTCATTTCTTGATTTCCCCTAAGAAATCCCTTACGTACTTCTTTCTGCCTTCCAGCTTGTACAAGTACAAATGATATTGACGCACAATGAGATGTATTAATGCAGCAGTACATTTTCCTTTCCAAATGTAATCCATGTAGAATAATGAAAAGCACAGGCTGATCTCATTTGTGATATATGTGGTGTTAGCAAGAGATCATTTCTTCTCCTGTCATCGATGAAAATTAGGCTGTCAAAGATACTAGCTGTTGATGTGTTAGCAGATGGGTTTCCTTGGCTCTGAATGTCACCAAGTTTTGTTATGGTAATGGCTCAAGGAAGAAATTGTGGAGAATAGGTTGTCATTAGCTAAGCAGAATTTAAAAATGAAAAAGCATCCTGCCAAAGTTTATTTAGAAAACTGTCCCATCATCTTGTAGTTTGTCATGTTGAGGGTTTCACAATTTTGTAGAAGAAAACAGAAGGTACAAAGATGCATTTAAAAAAAAGTAAAAGCCCCCTCCTTGTACTTCATCTTTAATGTCTATTACAATGAAACTTGCCTAAAGCTGGTTAGTTTTTGTAGTAGATAATTGATAGCTTTAGTTAAAGAATTCTCTTCCAAATCCACTTCAATTAAAAATCCTGGGAATTAACTATATGCCAACTGATTGTGAAATTGTTCATGTGATTGTTGTGGTTTACTATTGGCAATAAACAGCGTGGTTCACTTTAAATTTAGAATCTGTCCCAAATTTATAATGAAATGTTCATTAATTCTGATCTCAGATGAGGCATAAAGACTTCCAAGTTTTGTGTTTAATTTTTTTGTATTATCTTATGAAAACAGTTACAATAAGGTGACTTTTTAAAATATATGGAGAACTCCGAATCTGCATGTTACAGGTGGCTGAGTCTGCATTCCTCCTGTCATGAAGCATTAATACATGGCTCTAGTATTGAATACAAGTTTTGAGTATCTCTACTGCAATTTCTGCAAATGCCTGTTTAAAGGTGAGAAAACCCTTTGAAAGGTCCTCATCCCCCCCTCCTATTTTTCAGCACAGTGATGGAAAATAATTTTATAGTCAGGATGCTGAGACTGAAGAAAGAAGTTTTACACCAGTACTTGGAACCCTGGAGACATCTTGTAATAGCTCTGTACTGGTCCTGACAGGGATGGGCTTATGAAGTTTGTGGGCTGCTATGCAGAAAATTTGGTGGTGTGCTTTGCATTGGTCGCTAAAACAGTGCTGGTAACACAGCAAAAAAGGGTGGGTAGGCTGGGAGTGGGCAAGAGGTTGGGAGGGGATGCAGCTGGGACAGCTGACCCCAGCAGACCAAAGGGATACTGCATGCTGTATGACAGTGGGCTCAGCAGTGAAAGCTCAGGCAAAGGAGGAGGAAGGGGATGATGTTTGTGGTTATGGCAGTGGTCTTCACAAGCAAGTGTTACCTGTGCTGAGGCCCCGCTTTCCAGGAAGAGACTGGACATCTGCCTGCTGATGGGGAGTAGTGAATGGATTCCTTTTTACTTTTCTTACTAAACTGTTGTTACCTCCATCTATAAGTCTTTTTGCTTTCCTTCTATTTTTCACTCTATCCCTGGGAGAGGGGAGTGTGCAAAAGGTGGCTGAGGGGTGCTTGGCTGCTGGCCAGGGTCAACCCATCATGAACCCTTTCATGGGACAGCTGATATTGGATACGCTCAAAGCCATTGCAGGTGGAGGGTGAATATGAGGCCAGACCTTTATGAAATAAGAGGTGCTGTTCAGAGGGACAGATTTACCGAGAGAGTTGTAGGGGAAAGGGGAAGCATCTTCAAGGGATTCGTTTAGCTGCTTAGGATGCTGGTGATAGAAACCAGTCTATGTGATGGCTTGTTCTCCAGCTTCTAGTCGTGATCAGCACAAGACGGGCTTTTAAAATAAGATCAGGTCCTCTCTGGAAAAAAAACCAAAGTGTGGTGGTGAGGTTTTTTGTTTGTTTTTTTTTGTTTGTTTTTTTTTTTTTTTTTTTTAATTTGGGGTTTTTTTTGGTTCTTTAGGGCAACTGTAAAAATGGGCTGCTGATTCTAGTGGTATCTGGTGTTGCTTTTTAAAAAGTTTGAGTAATGAGCTAATACCACTGACTGTCAGACTGTTCTTGTTCTCAGCTGAATGGATAATCTATTGCAGAGACTGCTTTTGAAGATTTGGAAATTAGTCTTTGGAATATTGTCTGTGTAACCTGTATTTACAGACGAAGTGTTAGAGAATGAAAGAATAGTGTATTAGTTTGTCAGTGAAGGATATTATTAATTACAGAATATCTCTCATGAGCAAATTGATGTAATCTGCTTACCCCAGAAAAAGTTCCACAGTCAGATGCATTAAACTAAGCAGACATGTATTAGGGCTTCTGCTTTAACAGAGGCAAAATTAAAGTTGGTGAGCAGGTTCAGTGTTAAACAGAATTATCAGACCATCAGCTAAATGTTTAATGCAGAATGCAGATCATCTTCATTGCTCAGTATCTTAACACCTCCTGAGATAAATAGGGTACTCAATGCATTTTAGTGCCCTGTTCAAGTTCCCTTTAAAATGAACCAGATGCGGCTTCATCAGTTTTTACGTGAGGGAGTTACGGTACCATATTGCTACGTATCAGCATAATTAGAGATATACGCTCAGTGAAGTTAAAGTTGCATATTTACAAGACGTAAATGCAATTCTATAGTCGTGAAGTCCAGCAGTTAACTAGCTGAATTAATCTGGCAGAAGCAGAGTCAAGAGAAATTATTGAAATCCAGAAAAGGAAGTCTGCAGTACGCTTTCTTTATTGCTCTAGTTTTATACTGTGTGTTACTGATTGGCAACCAGGGCAGTTAGAAAGGCTCTGATTAGCCATGGGAAGGGCTAAGGGTTACGGTGAACAAATCTGCTCACCAAGTGAGTCCATAATAGCTAAACAACAGCATAAACATATTTATTTTATTTCTCCTGTTTACTGTCAATATCTGTTACATATTGATGAAAAAAGTCACTTTGCAATCTGTAATCTCTGGCAGGTTTATTAATGCTGTTATTTTTTAAGATGGGTGTAATGAGAGTGTCATAGGATGCTGGGTAGAAGATTAATAGTTAGCCTTCACCAAATATCCACTATCACATGCAGTGTTCAAAATACAGTGTTTGTTTTGTGATGTGAATGATGAACTGGAATTTTTTTAGTGACTATTAACTCATGAAGCCAGGAAAAAATTCTTATTAGATGCTGCAGTCACAGGTAATATTTTGGCATAGTACCAAATGAATCTTGTGGCACTGTTATTTAGGCTTGGACTGTTTTGGCCAGCCTAATAGCATACTGAAGTTAAATGTTCACTGTTAATTTGGAAGATTGTCCCACCTGCTCTTGATCTTTCTCTTTCAAAATGGTATTTAAGCCATCAGTCGGCATTAGTCTTCCCTCTCTTGAAGGGTTCTGTTTCAGACTGCATCTTCAGACTGATATTTCAGTTCAGAACTGGTTTTGAGAAATGTCGTGTCAGTGGATTTGGATGTGTTACTCTAAGTGAAAGCCTTTGAAATGCACAGTAAATCCCTAAACCCTATTTGATACCGTAGGAAGGTACTGACAGCAAGAGTAATGAGCTGATATAAAGAAGGTGTAGTTTGTTTATATAATTATAGTGAGAGAAAAATCATAGAAAGTGTAAGAAGATACTGTGGGAATTGGTTGTGAAGTGTCTGAAACTTTTTAGACTTAGAGCAATCCATGCTAAAAAATGGTAAAGGAACCTTTACATTTAATGATGCATCTATGCACGTGGTCACTCTTCCCAAAATGCAGCAGTCTGCTTTCTCTTCTACCTGTCTTTTCTCCTCCTCTTGGAAGTATTATTTCAGCTTACTGGGAAAACACTATTTCTGTAAACTTCATGCCTTTGTCTTAAAAATATTTTTATTAGTTCTTATGGTTTATTGTAAACAGGCCAAATAAATAAGATGCTTTTTGTGGCGTATTTGTAACTTTAAACATTTTAAAAGGTGTGGTGCATCTCTGCCATACAGCTGAATCTCTAATTATATAATAGTTTCTAATTTCTAATTGTAGAATGGTTTTCTAGATGCTGTACAAAGATACAAGAAGATAGCACTGGTCTTAGCTGTCCTGTTTGAGACCTGGAGCTGCGTTTTATCTCGTATGCGCGATTGGCTAACACAACTTCTGGAATCTTCATGTGTGTTGTGAGCTCTCCGTATTTCTCTGTTGTAGCTGGTAATTGTGTTGTTTGACCACGAGCAGGATGCTTAACAACTGTGTGCTGTTACTTGTCCGAATTTTTTGTTAAACTGAGACCTGTAGGTATCAAAAGTTCAAAATACTATTTTTTCAAGCTTTCATTATGCAGATGCTCTTTGGTTTTGGAGTTGTTTTTTTAGAACTTGAAAATCATTAACTAATTACAGTAGAGCATATTACAGCTTGGCTCATTTAGTATGTTCCCAAGGAAAAAAAAGCAGATTGCTGCTCATGCATTCAGCTGTAGTTGAGAGTGCATTAAACTCTGCCTCACCCCCTGGATGCTATTCTGAGCTTCTGTGTGCAGGCATGTGCTGGGTTCAGCCAGGTGTACCAGCAAAACCTTGATGTCCTGAGGATGTTGACTGTGATGGGATGAAGTCATGCACCTTGCTGCTACAATAAACAAACTTCTGTTACAAAAAAGAAAACTTCGAAAGAGTTTGGAGAGAGTTTCAGGGGAAGACTTGTGCTGGTATGGCATATGGCCTTCAGTCTGGCTAACAGAAACAGGGCAAAGAATGTTTTTTACCAGTATAACCCGCACTTTTATTACAGGAATTGTCAAACGCTGAAGCTTAAACTGTGTGTTAGAATTACTGTTTATAAATCGCTTCAGACTCCACTTTCAGCCAAGAGCCCCACTGGCCAGTGTTATGAGGCCACTTACAGCCACAACATAGGAGCTTTCTTCTGGAGGGGCTGCAGAAAGTGGTGGTCGAACTGTGCTCTGTCCGTCAGCAAATGGGAGAGGTATGTTCATAGCCACGGGAAAGCCCACTCCTAAGGTTGTTAAATGAGTTGATTTGAATCTGGCAATAGGAGTTTCTTCCTTACAGAATCTTTTCCCAGGTATCCTGGAATACTGCTGTGGTGGCTGTAGTTTTCTGTGATGTTTAATACGAAGTTTTGTGTTTAATAACATATTGCTAAACTTCATTAGATGGTGTTGTGGTTTAACCCCAGCCGGCATTTAAGCCCCGCGCAGCCACTCGCTCACTCCCCCCGGTGGGATGGGGGAGAGAATCAGAGTAAAAGTGAGAAAACTTGTGGGTTGAGATAAAGACAGTTTAATAGGTAAAGCAAAAGCTGCGCACGCAAGCAAAGCAAAATAAAGAATTAATTGACTACTTCCCATTGGAAGGCAGGTGTTCAGCTATCTCCAGGAAAGCAAACACCGTAACTCCAAATGTGTCCACCTTCTTTCTTCTTCCCCCAGCTTTACATGCTGAGCATGATGCCATATGGAGTGGGATATCCCTTTAGTCCCTTGGGGTCAGCTGTCCCAGTTGTGTCCCCTCCCAGCTTCTTGTGCACCCCCAGCCCACTTAGTGGTGGGGTGAAGTGAGGGGCAGAAAAGGCCTTGACTCTGTGTGAGCCCTGCTCAGCAGCAGCTAAAACATCCCTGTGTCATTGACGCAATTTCCAACACAAATCCAAAATATAGTCCCATACTAGCTATTGTGAAGAAAATTAACTCTTCCCCAGTCAAAACCAGCACAGATGGGAATTGCTTTTAGTTGCTGAATATTTCTTCTACGAGCTTTCAGAAAGAAAACTAAGCGCTGCAAAAACACACCATACAAGTTACCAAATTACAATATTTTATTTTTATGGCCAAATGCCAGTTATCCAGAAGTCAGGTAATTAGATTGAGTATTTTCTAGTACTCCATGTGCCAGGTAGTGAGCATGTAGTATTTATAGGTAAAAGAAAATAACAAGTGATGAGTAAGGGGAGAAGAGCCAAATATGTATATTTCCGTATCCTGTTCTGTTATAAATGTTTTGTTGTTTAGTGTCTAACACACCTAATTTCGTAGTCAGTTTTTATAGTAGCTGTCAGTTGTGTACTTAGTGGTTAGAATTCTGTATATTATTTAACTAGTTGCTTGTCTCTAAATGCATGTAGCACTTAAACTCAAAATAAGTACATATTCAAGGGAGTTTGAGAGGCAGAAGTAGTTAAATAAACTGAAACAAGTGAGTTGATCTATAAGATGCTGTTTTTCTAAAAAGCAGAATGAGATACTATATGATAATGTTTGAAAAACATATTTCTCTCTGCAGCCCCCCTAGAAGGAAACTCCTTATAATACAATATCCAAATAGATGCCTTATGGGGATTATAATAATATAGTGAAGGATGCACGGTGTGGGATTATGTAGTTTGATTATTGTAAATCTTGTTTGTACCTGAAGGAAAGATACTGTAAGAGTAAATATCAAACCCAACCTTTTAAACTTCCTTACACTGCAGTCCAGAGCCAGGCTTGCTCTCAAGGGGGGGTGGTGGTGGGGTTAATGCTGTTTGATTTACTGGGACCCAGCAAACTTGCACCTGAAGTGATACGCAGTAATAGCACGAAAGAGGCAAATGAGCCTTTGGATTGACTGCAACAAGGAATACAAACTCTCTGACTAGTTGAGAGCTAGCACTGAAGAGCTGGGATTTCTTTACTGTCTCTGTGGGTGTGTTTCAGGAAAATGCAAAGCTGCGAGTTGCTGCTGGCAGTTGGAGCGCGACGGGATTGTGTCATGTTTCTGACAAAAGCTTTGCTGTGCAGCCACATGACTGCGGCATCCAGAAATAATCACATAATCTCGCTGCTAGAGGGCCTGCATTAGACTTACAGCAGAACTCTGTATTTGGAGCCTAGCTGATCTTTTATTTTGGTTTTTTTTTTTAAGTCCTGAAGATGGAAGGAACTTTCTAAATGCACCAGGCCCCTTATATTACCTGTGTGTTTTTTATCTGCCAGACAGTATAGAAAGTGAGTTCTATGTTTATAGATAATTGAAATTGTACACATGTATAATAATTTTTTTTAATTGGTTTTTACTTTAGAGGGAGCATCTTAAAGTTAAACATAATTCCATGTTATTGCTTGTGAAAAAATAATAATGTATCTGGGAAAAGTTGCAGATAATTGAATTTCCATTTTGTTCCTAGGGATATGTTTTCTACTTCTGCTGGCGTTTCTGAAAATCTCAGTAATACTCTTATGCAACCACTGGCAGCAATAATATGCTCTGAAAAAGCACGAGTGGCCCAGTCAAGGCCAGGACAGAATTTAGTGCTTTAAATAGAGAAATCTGTTGAGCAACCTGATCTCGTGAAAGATGCCCCTGCCCGTGGCAGGGAGGTTGGACAAGATGTCCTTTAAAGGTCCCTTCCAACCCAAACTGTTCTATGATTCTGTGAAATGTTAATATGTTCAAGCTTTTGCCTTATTTTAAAACAGTTGCTATACTTCTGCTACTTGCATTGCCTATTTAGATGGCAAAAGGAGGAAGAAGTTATTCATAAGATCTACCAGGTTTTTACCTGAAGTGGTTTGTGGGTTGGTTTGGTTTTGTTTTGTTTTGTTTTTTTCCAAACTCTGAATGTAATGTTACATAATTGTAACAGACTGGTATATTGTTTTGGTTTGGTTGTATTTTGTCCTATATTCAGCATGCCAACTTACTTTCCCTGCTGTATATCCAACCTTTAGAAGAGTGTTGGGAAGGGATGGTTTAGCTTTTGTCAGGATAGGTTTCTCTTGTCAATAGAGGTTATAAAGACAGGCAGTTCTCTTATTTTGGGTAGCCGAAAAAGCAGGGAGGGAGACCGGCTGCCCGGAACTTGACTGTGTATGAGCTGAAGGTTGTTCTGCAAGTCTTGTTCTGTTGAGGCAGGGGAATGAGGGGAGGAAGTTATGGTGTAAGGCTGGTTAGAATTGCCACACTTCTGTGTGGTCAGGCCTTAGCAGCTGACTGATGCAAATAGGTATCTTCTGTCCTGGGTGGCTTTTCTGATTTTTAGCATCTAACTTGCCCATATCAAACACATTTATGAACCCTTACTGCGTGAACCATCCAGCCACCGTTGAAAGATGCTTCATAACCAGGTATCCAGTGCAGTGAACTGAACGTGGTGTGGCAGATGTAGCCATCGCTCCCCAGGTATCGTATTAGAACTTTGCCGGCTTGTTGCTCTGGCTTCAAGGTTTTAGTAAAACTGTAGAAGATCAGCTTACTTCCTCATTCATTTCCAATGTTGCCTGTAATGTCTCTGCTGATCTGATTGCTGAAGCTGCTATTTTTCAGACACCTCCTTTGATGATAAAGCTAAGTTTAGGGATAACATTTTAATGCTACCAAATTACACAATAGCTGATATGTGTAACTGCTATTTTTATGTTTATTACTGTCCTCTCCATATTCAGTAATACTGAGAGTCTAATTTTAAACAGAGTTGTGGTCTTTTTAGGACAGAAGTTAACATACATATGGGTAGTTGCACAATAAGTTCTTGGTGTCAGAGCCTTCTTATAGCCATTTTTCTTTCAGGATAGCATCTATTTCAATGTGTTTGTAGAGTTCCAGATGTAGTGGGCTTTACAATGTGAAATATGGCTCTTCTCTTGTATGAAATTATTTTTGTATACATGAAAAATTATTTCAGCAAAGCTTGCTGAGCTTTTAAAACTTGGCAAGTTTTAAAACAAGTAATAAAAATCCAGATGGTAATAAAAAAATCTTGTTAACACATGTTCACAATTTTTTATTTAGATGTCTCAGTAACCTTTCTTACTGCTTAGTCATGAATTTTTTTTTTTTTTTGGCAAATATTGACTGTTTAACATTACAAAAAGTTATGGTGGCAATACTTTTTAAGCTCACTGACGGGTTACTGTATTGATTCTTAACCTAAGTGAGGCTACAGTTTTACATTTTGTGTGTCTCAGCCTTATTTAAATTTGAAAGCTGAATTTCCTCAGCTTCAGTAGTTTCAGATTTGTAACTTCAGGCAGGGTTGAACTCTGGAATTAACTTGGATTCTGTCCCTGCAGATTCCATGAAGGTGGGCAGCGCTGTACCAGTGGTGCTGTGTGTGTGGAGATACGAGCTTTGTTAGGGAAAGATGCAAAACGCCTCCCACTAGTTTAGCGTAATTTAATTTTTAATTATAATATCTTTTATCCAGGAATCTCCAACTGCTTTATAAACACTTAAGGCTTCGTTCTCACAGTGTTCTTCTGTATTGCAATGCTTTGCAATAAGGGAGTGCTGTGAGAGTGAAATGTTACCTTAATTTTTCACACGCGAGATGGGCATGTGCAAAAGATGTTAGTGATGACTACTCGTGTGAGTCACAGGGTAGGCCACAGTTTTATTAAACTTAATCGTACAGTTGCAGGCTAAAATGAAAGGCCTTAACCATGTTGTTAAAGGCCTAGATCTGTTCCACAGCCACAGAGGGATTTAGTACTAATGTTGGTAACTTGTACTCATACAGCAGTCAGCAGCATTGCAAGGCCCAAAACTGGTAGTTTTCTCATAATTCAAAAGATATGAACGCTAAAATAGAATTAAGGTCAAGGACGTCCATTTCTTATGTATGTACTACCTTTTTTTTTTTTTTTAAAAATACTATTTTGCACAGCTTCTGAGCAAGGAAAAAGTTTGTAAAATGGCTTTTTAAGAGTAACTGTGTTTCATCACTTGAATAGAAGTTAGAAAACTGAAAGAAACACATTAAGAGAAAGCAGACTAATTGAATGAGGCTACAAATCCCAGCTGCAAGAGTTAAGAGAATGCAAGTTCTGCTGTTTCCTTGAGGGCCTCCTTGTTTCTCTATTTTCTTTTTTTTTTCCTTGTCTTGTTTAATCAATATCGTTTTCAGCTTAGTGCTTCTTCATATCATTGTTCCTTAGCAAAATGTCACCAGCCTAGCAATGCTTGAGGTTACAATCTGTATCACGTCAGCAGCCTAAAACTGTAGCTGGAGTTACTTGTTTTTTTTATGAAAGAGGTAAAGAACAATAAAGCTTCCCATCAGATATTCTTGATTGAAAGGTTCTGCTTTTCCTTAGATGCACAGGAACACTTCTATACAAATAGGAAAAGCCAGTACAAATATGAAGGCTTCTTTCTGGGTATTTTATTTGTTGTGTTGGTGATGTTTTCTCTAGTCTTCATGCTGCATCAACAGTTGTATATCTGTGAAGATCTGTAAAGTTGACTCAAATGAAGAATTCAAGAAAGGAAAAAGACATGCCAGTGCTACAAACCATCAAAAATCTTTATTTGAGGATCCAGTTGAGATTCTGTATGATCTTAGGTAGCCTGGATTGTTTCCACTTTACAAAGAGGAAAAAGTTACTTGCAAAACTTGAATTTCTTGGTTATCTATGTAGTTGGCATAGCATTTCTTTTTTTT
>JAAGAY010145344.1:0-22847 GCA_011801015.1 Ardeotis arabs | reverse complement strand
CTCTGCACGCTTTTTTTTTTTTTTTATTTTCCCCTCTCCCATGGAGGATTTAATGTTTTTTCTGTGCCAAACAGGACTAGACTGCATTGAAGTGGAAGAATCTATACATGCCACTTGGAAAGCAAAGTTTTATGTATACTGACCAGCAGAACAGTCCTGAAGCAACTAAAAAAAAATGTTAATTAGTGATTGAAAAGTTTTCATTTACAATATGATTTCCTTGCCCCAAAAGATTCTTCAGGGACCTGAGGGCGGTGAGGTGAAGACACTAACGACACTGTTCATGCTCCAAGCCATATGAAAACAAGAGGAAACTGCAGAAATAAGTAGAGTACTTCAAACTTTAAGAGAGAAAAGGCAACTGAAAACTAGTCTGCAGATACTGAAACTTTACAATTTTCTCTTTCAGCTCATTTTCAGCATGTGGCACTTGGTCACTCTTGTTTATTAGAGAGAGCAGAACTGACTGCAAAAGGGCATAAAAAGGTGTGCAAGTAGATGAAAACAGCAGGAGTTAAAAGCTCTTTGTAGAGCTATGTCAGGCATCAAAACTAGCATTTGGGCCCTTAGGCATAGATCGTGTTCTTCATCACTGCTTATTTCCTTTATACAATCCACATATAAGGAATTATACAATGTAGTGCACAAACACAAGCCACCTCATTTGTCTAGTCCTGCAGTAAGCTGGAGCAAGACAGTTCTAGGCAACTCGGACTTATTTTGGGTCTTCTTAAAACAATGCTGGTTGCCAAGAGCAGCAGCAGACTGGACTGTCTGTACCTCAGCACTTTTCTTATGCTGCAGAAATCCTCAACTGCAAGACAGAAAACATAGTTTAGAGTTGCCCTTGGGTGCAAAAATGAATCTGAATAATTGGATTTTAGTTAAAAGAAAGAGTTTGGCAACTGTACAAGTTCAGTTACATGAAAATATGAGTGAATGAATCTGCTGTAACATCCCACTGCATACCCTTTTTGCCTTTCCTTGAAAATTAGGCTAATTATGCAAAATAGGAATTTAAAAGAAGAATCATTAAGAGTAAAGGGATAACTACAAGGATTGTCCCATTGATTAGAATCGTGTGCCTTCCTCATGTTTCAAGTGCGGTGAACAGTCTTCACAGGTCTTGGAGGAAGAGGGGAGCCCCTGACATGCCATGAACACCTCACACCTGGTACGCAGCTCCCACCCAGGCAGGCGTTATCTCCATTAATGAGACAGGAAGCAGGCTGGAGCCATCGAAGGACTCGGCTGGGCACAGAAGCGTAGCTGCATTCCACTACTGTGGACTGTCACTGCACTGTGACAGTACAGTCCCATATTAGGCAATGGATGGGAAGCAGAAAGGACAAGAAGATGACACTTAAAGGCACTTCTCAAAATATGCTCACATGATACAGATTTTGATTATTTTATTTCCTATGTAAAATTCTGGCAGATTTAAACTTCCCCAGTATGGAGAGCATGAGAAATTTGTAGCTCCATTCTAAATCCCAGGGAGAAATGACTACAAGTTTAACAGAGAAAAGCCTATGATGCAAATAATAAAGTATAACACATGAAGTCACAATGCTGCATCTTAACATATGTACATATTTTATCCCTTTTCCTCTAAAACATTCTGGGTTTGTTGGTTTTGATAACATAGAAGCAGAGGCAGAGCACAAGTTACATTAGTATAAAAGAAAAGCTTCTGGAAGGAGGGAAAGGCAAATGCTGTGGAGATGATGTACTCTGCAAAGGAAGGAGAGACAGTCCTGCTGGGAATACGGGTTATGAAGAAAGCAGGATAGCAAATTGTATCAAATCCAAGGACAATAATATAGTGCTTGTCACCAACTCAGAATTGCTTTGATGGTTTGATAAGGGCAAAGCAACATTTAGACTGGGGGGAGGCGGTGGAAAGAAGAGAAAGGAGCCACCATGTATAAGCATACAGCTTGGGGAACTTACATAAATATAAGAAAATGCAAAATATGCAATTTTGAGTTAAGATTTCTGGAAGGAAATGCCCTCCATATGCAGAGATACTAAGGGCATGGTAGACATGAGAAAGGAGATTGTAAGATTAAAAATATGCGTGATAATGAATTATCAATTAAGAGATTTCACTGGACCAAAATGAGACCTTTCACTTTCATCTGTAGGCTTCCCAGAAGTTTGCATCTGTCATTGATTTCTGCCTCAGGAGTTTTGTAATCTCAGCCTCATGAACAGCACTTACACAGGTGCTTAGTTACTCCACTCACTTCAGCACTTCTCAGAAGTTTTGCCCAAATGTCAGCTAGAAAACCAGTTTACAGCTCATGGTGCTTAAAACTAGTTTGTGTAATAATAAGCTATAAGGCATACTAAATCGAAATAGTAACTACTGCATTAAAAATATAGTACAGCAAGTGCTAAACATATTAATCAGCAAAATTAAGTAATTCTAAAAGTAACATTCATGCCATCCTCGTTAAATTTTAAGATAACTGGCCATTCTAGTATTTCTCTTGGCATTATCCCACCTTGCCAGCAAATGCTTCCATCTGTTCTACAAGGAGACTAAGTTTTGGTCAGATGTCTCTCAGTGACCCTAAGCAGAAATTCTCTTCCTCATTGTGTGCAGATGGCTGTGCTATCTCATATATCTGACGGGGGCTGAAAGCTGCATCTGTCTGCAGTTTGTCAGTTGCCTGGAGCTTTTCTGAGATGGCAGAACCTTACCTCAAATATTTAACTGCAACTGGTGTTTATTTTGCCAGCAAATCCTCTAAACTTAGGATTAAGTATTTGCAGTGCAATTGAATGCAAAGTACCTTGACAAGCAACCTGTTCTCAAGAGTTGCTTCAAGATCTCATCCATAAATACAGAAAGTCTTCCTTAGGTATGACCTGAATAATGTGATCCAAAGCACGTCTTAGAGAACGGGGCAGGGAAGGCATAACCTTCATACTGAACTATTTAAGAAATCGGCAATGAAAAAAATGGCAAACTGCACCCCTGTTCCAAGGTACTGTAGTTCTGTGGCAATCTAATACAGGCAGATGCTATTTTATTCCAAAGTACCTGAACAAACAGATCACAGCCACAGGTCAGATCTGGAATGTCCATCAGGTTAATCAGCAACTGACTCTAATGTTTAGGTGGTAACTCTTTACATACTGGAGACAAGTCAGAGGCACAATAAATCATTAACTGTTTTCTCTAACGCAATAAACATGTCCTTACCTTACTTCGTTAGAGTAAGATTGAAAAAAAAAAAAAAAAAGGAGGGGGCTGGGGAAGCGACACGTGGCTTTGGCATAGTCATAATTGGATATGAACAAAATGAGCATCTTTGAGGCAGTTCTCCATGTTCCATTTAGGCATATCTCTCCCAAAAGGGAAGAGCTAGGAAAGGCAGAACACAAAGTTAAGTGTTACCCAAAATTGTCACTAGAGATATTTGGAGAACACAATTACAAATAGGGTCCTCAAAGCTGAACTGTACTAAGGTGTGTAGCTAGGTGATCTCACCTCTGTGCTTTTTCAGAGACCCGCACACTTGACAGAAGAATGAAATACGCAGCCTACTGTTTGCAAACATGAATCAGTATCTGCCCCCAAGTACAGGAAGACACTTAAGTTGTTATGATTTAGCTAAACACAAACCATTTCAAATGCTTCACCCAAATGTAGACATGCTTCCTGTTATTCCCAACTAGTGCAATTTTTCAGTTTTCCAAAACAAAGGATAGGAACATTCTGCTATCGGTCCTCATCCCTAAAAATACAAACTGCAGCTGGAGTTGCCTACAGGCACTTCCTTTCTTTATTCTGCAGCAGAAACTGCTTACAGAGAAGTCTTGTTTAGGACTCACTGGAGCAGAATGGAGCAACACTTACGTAGGTTCCCCACCACCTCCTCCTATTTCCCATCAGCCAAGTGGATAAACGGTTAAACTCAGTCCTTTGGACAGCCAGTGCTACATCAGAAAGTAAAACATCAGAAAGCTTGCGAGCAAGAGTCAACAAAATACTCATCTTACTGATCACCATTTCTCATTTAGAGGCACGCTGTCTCCTTTTGATAAAATCTGGGTCCAGCAGAGATTTATTACTTTCTGTTCCAATCTGCTTTCAAAGTCCCTAGCATGGCCTTTAATCCTCTACTGACAGTTATCTTTCCAACTTTTACATGCAAAAATATCATCCATACACTTTGCATTCTTCAGAGTGCTCTCAAAGAAAGCCCCTGATAGTAATTTCAAGTGTACAAGATAGCCCAGTGCATTAAGCAAGGATTCCTTTCTAAGCACTACGTAATTATTGTCAGAGATACAATATAGAGCTCTGGTTCTGTTGCATGCATTCCCTGGAATGTTTGTTTGATGTACTATAACATTAACTGCTCAGTCTTCGGTTTTAAAATCCGTCTTGACTAAATTAATCCCAGGAAATGCAAGAGGAGGGAAGAAAAGGACTATCAACACATGTGCTGGAGGAAAAAAAACCACAACACAACAGGCTTATTCATACTCGACTGGATCTCATATTCCTTCATGTTGGACTGTGCTAATCAACAGCAGGAGTTTATGGTAACTTTTTCTTCTATTCACCATGTACAGTAAAACTGCAGAGCTTTCTTTCGTAAGTGACAGTTAGTCAATGTTAAAAAAGTCTACTAAGTCCTACAGGGGGAAAGTGCCAAACCAAAACGTTTTCCTTACTCTTTGCAAAGCTGCCACTTGTGCCCTCTGTGCCCAGCGGCTCGGGCAGAAAGCCAGTGGCTCACGTCAGGCTAGAGGCTATCCGTCAGCAGCCTGGTGCTCTGTCAGCATTCCAGCTATCAAAAGCACCCTCTGAGGTTTTTGCAATTCGTTTATCCTCCCCGGCCTTCTATGCAATCCCAGCACTGTTACCAGTAAGGACAGTTTAGCCTGGCTCTTCTTCCTCTCTCCCCCCAAGATACACACATGGTGATTTGCCTTTCTGATCTGACCTTATAAAACCAGCTCAGAACACTCAAAGATTCTCGTCCTTCTAGTCCTCCATGAAAACAGACTTCCAGCACCCTTCACTCTGAGGGGAGAGAAGAGGATGTACTGCTGCCATGTTCTCACCAAGTAGAGACCTGCTGTGAAACACTTGCCCAGTGCCATCTAATACCAATATCCTCCCCCAGGCAACTCTGAAGACTTCATGAGAACCTTGTAATTGTAAATATCCACTTACGTATTGCACACTGCCATGGTCTGACACGACTCTCCTGTACAGAATTCTGAGATTGTACTATACTGTAAGTTGATGTGATGAAAGAAAGTTGTTGCTGAAAAATAAACACAAAGGAAAGAAATTCAGAAGTAAAATACTTTCAAACACTGGTTAGCCTCCAGACAATTATTTAAATAGAGCAAGTGAAGTGACCTCAGAGTCTTGAGCTTGCATACAAATTTAAATATGGTTTAGCTAAATTAGTCTAATGATGAACTGCAAAACGAAGAGGTACATAGAATGAAAGCTCTTGTTTTGATTTAAGATGAAAGCGTCATGATGCATCAGCTCTTGTTACTCACTAAGCAGCAAGACTGGAAAAGAATCTCCATCATCAGCCTCACCTTTAGAGTAGAATACTCTACTACAAGCTGAAGGCAAACAATTTGCCACATTCTTTTGAAATCAGACTTAAAATGTATAGTGGCTAGAAAACAGCATTAATAGCTCTCATGACTTATCTCCTTAAAAAAAAAAAAGCATGAAAATGAATACACTTCTGCATTTTAAAAACCTCCTGAGATAACTTAACATCTTAATACTCCTCAGGGGCACCTCACTTTTTCTTATTAAGTCTCTATAAACTTTCCTAGTGTGCAGTTTAAAGTAATTTCTTGCTACTACCATGTACTGTTGAAAATGTAAACAGGACTGGGTCATAGCTGCAGGTTAGGACTGGCAGATGAAGCAGAAGCACAGGAAGGTATTGTAGATCAGAACTGAGATGCACAGACAGAGCATTCAGTCACAGCAGTCAGTCACACCTCTGAGTTCTGGCTTGACTACAGTTTAAATTCATAGGAATTCCACCAAAGCTTGGAAGGAGTGGGGAGAAGAAATCCAACCAAAAGACTTCAAAATTCTGGCTTTAAGCATAACTTGTTTCACATACAAGTCTTGATAAACTACCATTTTTACAATGCTTGTGGAAGACCAGTAGCTTGAGTCAGAAAGACGCTGAGCAAGCAGGTTTAGCAAATAGTCGAAGGGAATCTGATGGTCCTCAAAAGGGCGTCACAAACTTTAATGCCCTCAGTGCCACAGTGAGGGAGTTGGGAGGAGGAAACGCATCAAGGCTTCCATGCTGCCAAGCACAGTTGGTTTGTATGTAAGACAGCTTAATTACTACTCAAGGTATAATGACATGCATTATGCAGTAAGCATAAATAGTGTTTTTCTAAGCACTTAAAGCAGTAAAAAAAAACCAGAGTGAATGAATGCCTTCTTGGGTGTGGACAGCAAGCTCAGAGCTGTACAATCACCATACTCACTGTTGCTGGCTAGCCACTCGTTGAGGTCTATTTCTCGTGGTAACATCACTAGCTCCTTAAATTCGAAGTCAGTAATTCTGGATTTTGTGTATTCTGGCTCTAAGTAAAGTTTCTTCTCTTCCGGTGCTGGCTTTTTACCATTTGGCTTTCCCTTGGACTTCCTGCAAGAGATTAAAAAGAGAAAAGAAAGGTTACCTCTACTGTTGATAAACAGCTACAGAAACCTGTAGCTGGTTATGAAGAAGCTGGTTTACGCAAACTCCTGTATTTGTCTTTACACTGCTACTCCTGCCTTCCCTCCTCTTAGCTTAATTTTTTTTTATTAAAGCAAAAGATACAATCTGACGGTCCTCAAAGGGCATCACAAACTTTAAGGCCCTCAATGCCTCACTTTTTTCCAGTAACACTGAAAGTTTTGAATGGTGTTAAGAAACTTGAGAGTGAGCTGCTCCACCTCCATTGGCCTTTTGTCAGTTCAGATTGCAAACCACTGGAGAGTGACAGTCTCTCTTTATGCCGATGAACGGTCGTGACAGCAGAATGGCGCTGTGCCTGAAGGAGCTGCTCTAATGTGAGTACACTAACAATCTGCTGCATCACACAGTTAACTGTCACCTGCAAAACGGGCGCTTGAGGGATGGTAAAAGCAGACTGCTGCAAGAAGATAGCTCTCAGTCGGAAAAATGCTCTTCCCACGCAGTGTGCTAGCACTGCTCACTCAGAGCGACAGCATTCCTCGCTGCTCCAGCCCTACATTCTCTTGAGATACCAGAAGCCTTCTTGAAGTCTCCATCTGTGACTCCAGCTAGAAGCACTGATAACTACAAAACCACCTACTTTCTCAACTCCTGGGATACCTGAGACAGAAAGATCAGAGTTCATTTTTTTCTGAAAATCCTTTAAAATCTGATACGTTATGAAATAACTTTCCATTTGGATTTATAAAAGCAGACAAACCACATTCCATAAAATGCATTTATCTCCATGGCATATTGTGACTTTTCATCTCCCATTTCTAAAATGTTTGTTGTCATCCCTAGAGTTTTCCTCCCACTCTGTTTTTAACATCCTCAAACTAGACTCTCTCTGGGCTGGGGGGCTCAGTAAGGACTTTTGAGGAAGGACAGTAGGTCAGTACTTTGGTCTTTCAGGCTTTGTGGTCAGACAGCCGCATATCCATGTGTTTCTACAGTTAAAAAATCCCCCTAACCAGAGACAGAGGATCTATTTCATGGTGAGGGACAAGTGCAGTAAGGCAATACTTGCTGTGCACTATCACATGAATACAAGGAGGAGATGCCAGGATTTTCTGATGTCAGGTTTTCCTGGTTAAAGAGGTTTTTAAGGATCTGTAAGATCAAGACAAGTCTACCTTTGCAGATGACTGCATCTAGATCCCATACAAAGAAAACTGACCTCTTGTTCTGGCTGTTAACACATTTCAAATAATATTCCAGCCATGCACCTATCTGAGATACATGCAGCCTTGTTTTTTACTGTGAGGATGGGACACGCATCTTTCCTAGACTGGTGTTTGAGTGTCAGTGCTTTCCCCAAAGGAAGTATTGAAAGTTAGTCAGATTTCTGTCTTTATGGGCTCTTTACTGATCTGTTCATTAAATCCATCTTCAGAACAACTCATCATCATGTCAACTCATCATCGGCACTGCAGTAGGGAGAGACTGAGATTTGCCTTGCATAAGAAAGGAACGCTGTAACTTACTACAACTCAGTCACCAGCACTGCCACTGTTTACTGTCTTGAATTTGCATTGATTCTTACCATAGAATCAGAGAATCGTTAGGGTTGGAAGGGACCTTTAAAAGTCATCTAGTCCAACCCACCTGCAAGGAGCAGGGACATCTTCGACTAGCTCAGGTTGCTCAGAGCCTCATCCAACCTGGCCTTGAATGTTTCCAGGGACTGGGCATCTACCCCCTCTCTGGGCAACCTGTTCCAGTGTTCCAACACCCTCATTGTAAAAATTTTTTTCCTTATACCTAGTCTGAATCTGCTTCCTTCTAGTTTAAAACCATTACCCCTTGTCCTATTGCAACAGGCCCTGCTAAAGAGTTTCTCCCTGTCTTTCTTATAAGCTGTCAAGGTCCCTCTGGATGCCATCCCTTCCCTCCAGTGTGTCAACCACACCACACAGCTTGGTGTCGTCAGTGAACTTGCTGAGTATGCACTCAATCCCACTGACCATGTTGCCAACAAAGATGTTAAACAAGGCCAGTCCTGACACCAGCCCCTGAGGAACGCCACTTGTCACCAGCCTCCACTTGGACATTGAGCCATTGACCACAACTCTTTTGAATGCGGCCATTCAGCCAATTCCTTATCATACTTCTCTCTAACCAGTAAATTAAGATTAGAGGAACTTAAAGACTTCAGGAAGGACATCATCAAGGAAAAAAAAAGGAAAACTTACTGACCGCAGCACGATACACACTTACACTCTAACAGTATATTTACAAACCACAGATGAGCAGAAAGCATGGTAGGAGGTCTCTGGTAGGGAAAAGATGGTCACACTTTATTTCCATATGTTAATGAGAAAGGTGGATTTCATAGTTGGAGAGAGGACGCCTGTGACACAGAACTTCTTTTTAAGGGATACAAATACAGTATGAGAAGAAATTAAAACCAGTATACGTGAAGATGAATTTAGCACATAGCTACTCTTGCACATTTCCTGACATCTCCTTCTTCCACAACAGTGCATTCCCGTTCAAATGAAGCTTGCAAGATTTGTCCCTTACGTTTATTTAATGAAGTAACCTGGACTAATTCTCACAGCTGCTCCACAAAGGGATGTTTTAGGACATGCACAGTCAGATGTTCCTCAGCGTGAGGCTCTTAATACAGAGGAGTTTCTCAGTTAGACCAACAGCTCCTGACTGTCAGCTAACTATTCTTGTTTTCAAACCCTTAGATTTGCTAATCTCGTTTGAACCTCACAATGTTAAAATAAGCTACAGATAAGAAAGAAAAGTCCATGAAAGCAAGGACTGCAGGAAGGCCTCAAAGGTGTTAAAAGCTTTGAAAGTTATACTTAATTTATGCTTGGGCCTAAGACTTCAGATTTTCACTGAGCTTGAGACGATATTCAAGGAAAATGTAATAGCATAATACAACAGTCTCACTCAATAGTCTGCAAGCTGATTTTACAGCAGATGAAGCAACATGTTTGACCTCTTCCTTTTGCAGCAATACCATGTTAAGACTTGAAACTACCTTACCCTGACAGTCAACAGCATAAATCCAGTTGAAACTATGCACTTGGCCCTGAGCTAGTAAAAAATACTCCAGGCCATTGATTTGCTTAACTCTCAGCAGAGGCTGCCTTACTCCTACACTGCTGAAACCCAGCCTGGCATGCTCCACACAGCACCTACATACCTGCTGGGCCTCTGACAGACAATATTAAGGTCTATTCAGAATATACTCTTGAGGGTTTTTTTTCAGCTGGTTGGGTTTAGTGGTTTTGGGGTTTGGTTTGGGGGGACAGGATTCAGGCATTCACTGATAAGTTGATTTTTTTTAAGAAAACTACAGATACAGTAACAATCCTGCAGAAAATACTTTCAACTTCAGAGACTGGTTCAACAAACCACATTAACCACACTTGGAGAGAAAAGTTACCAGTGAGAAGTAGTTTAGAACAGAGTTTGTGTCTTTGCTTTAGCTCGGGGTATTTAAACCAAGGGCCCCAGGGTAGGGCTGTGCCACGTCAGCTAAGAGCAGTCTTCTGAGAGGAGGAAGAGAGAGAGATGAAGAGGTCAGAGACAGTCTGCCACAGAGCCAGGCTGTGGAGGGAAACCACAGAAGAAGTGTCAGACATACGAGGCTGAGGTAAGCCTTCCAGTGAACAGAAATAGATAATGTGTACCTCATTCTCACTTCAGCATCTTCTCCCCATTTCAAGAAAAGAAACAAAAATTCAACACTAAATATATTTCACAAGTTTGCTAATGCAAACTATACACCATCCTTTTACAAAAACCAAAACCTCTCATTTCCACACAAACGTCAGTTCTCTGTGAGATTAGTACATGCAGTCACTTTGTGTCTTCGCAACAGATTGCGTAAGTCTTTCCACAACTGCCTTGTACTGGAACTGGAGCATTTCAAACAGAGGCTTCCTGAAGGATCCTATGCTCTGTCCCTTTCCAAAACTTTGGCTCAGTTTGAAAAGAACCTGACTCACGGCTATCATCACTTAACCTGCAAAATGCCCATCACTGATATCAAAGGGTTTATTCATACCACTGAAACCTGAAAGTTAAATAACCAAGTGCAGCACAAACTTCTTTTTAACCTTTGGAGCTGCTGAGAGCTAAAGCAAGACCAAATAAATGTTCCTACCAGCAGATTTTTGTGACATGTATGCAGTGCTGTAGGGACACTACATGGCCAAAATGTTCTAAGTACAAACGAAAAAAAATTCCAGCCTTAAAATGTCAAGTTTTGAGTTGGATCACACATCTTCCGTCAGTTAGGCAGAATTTAAGTTACAAGGTCAGACTCACTCATATTAATTGAGCCATGCTCAGTCTAGGCTGTAAAACTGGGTTTAGTCTGCAAACTGTCAATACGACTCAATACTAAAGCATTTTCTTTACAGACTTACAAGGCTGGAGCATACAGCAGTACAGAGAAAATAGTTTTAGAAATGTGATTACATATGATTAAGAATCAACAAATAATAGCGCCATATTCTAGATAAACCAAAGCTAACACATTCACGAATACCAGAATTAACAAATAGTGGAAAGTTTAGAAGTTCGCTTCCTTCCTTCTGCTCTCCCCTACCAAAGTTCAGTGTTGTTTCAGACTTGTAAGAAAACACCATCTACCTGGAACCAATTCCAAATGTGCAAAGCAAAGCATCCATTTTTCCCTTTGTTGTGAGCTGTTCACATTCAAGATGCCTTCCTCAATTTTTCATTTTATGTTTAAAGTGTACAAATATGAAAAATTGCATGTAGCCATTTTGGAGATGTCCCAGAACACCCTTATAAGTGAAGACTACAGCGGTGAGCATAAAGCAGCACATTCAGCAACAGCTTGTTCAGTCTGCTTTCAATGAAAGGAAAAGTGACAAGAACAGTTGGTTTTACTGTTCTCTTCAGGAAACACCAAAATCCATCACCTACAGATGATTATTTACTGGAAAACATCACTAAATGTCATGTAAGACCACTAAAAGGGCAGCAACTTTCAAAACATTGCTATAGGCACCCTAAAGAAAACCAAAGTCCCCATTCATGTTTAGAAATGTCTTAAAAAATAAGATACTTCTGCTAAATGTATCTTAATATGTCCATGTCAGATCAACTGTATCTCCAGAGCAGCTGGAGAAATAGCTGTACGCAGCAGTTTGGTGAAGGTCTGCAGCCAGTTAGACCAAAACCTGTCTATCAATGCTTAACTACTAATTAAGAAAAGACACATCTTTAGGGAATGCAAGGAGACGGCACTCAGTTTTTATTGACAGGCAAACCAGAGTACAAACTAATTCTTCAGATAACTCCCAGGATAGGTTTGTGTTTGTTTGGTTTTAGGCACTCAACTGAACGTGATGCCACAGGCCAAGTCACACCCATGAGCAAGTTTCAGAGAGGGAAAAGTGGTGGGACATGGCAGAAGAGAAGTCACTCATCTAAAGTCTTAGAAGAAGTTTCAGCAAACTGGCTCCAGCCAAAGACAGTACGTTCACTAATGCTTCTAAGCAGGGCTTCCATCCTCAGCCTTGTGTTCAGCTGAGAAAACACAGCAGCTGGAAGTCTGCCTGGATTTCACTGGAGAAAGAGATGTATAAGACACTCCACCAAGCGACAGGCCCACTGGGCTGGGATGATTTTTTTCCCCTAGTCTAACTGCTTTGTTAAGATTGAGCAAAACTGCCAATTTCCCAGCTTGTTTTCTTAGCCCACCTCAGTTAATAAAGATACTCCTCTAATCTCTCTCTCTCATTTCCTTCTTGATCAGATGCCCAGTATTTTCTTGCTTTGAAAAAAACTCCACACTTTGGAGCGTCTTCAAAGCACCATCCAGGTATTAATTTAGTTTTAAAACCATATGAGGAAAGTATTATTCCCATTTTGTAGAAGAAACTGGCTGTAAGGTTCAAAGTTTATTCACGGTACAAATACTAAAGATGTGCTTCAGTTTAAACTGATACAATTTGTTTGGAAAGAAGCACATATGAAGCAATCTGATTTAGCTAAAGAAGTATCAAAGACACAACGTCCACTATGTGGACACGCTTCTTAAGCTGATGTAGGTCACATCGCTTTGGACTTGTACCAGGCATTCATGGTTTTTTGTCACCAGAACCAGATTTACTACAAGGTTGATCACACAGAGGGAACACTGGTGATTTATTAAATGCCAAACTTCCCTAAACTGATCATGCAATTAAAGATTTTATCTACCCATTTAAGACTCTTTTTTTTCCAGAGGGAACCAGCAGCTATAAAAATTTCTTGCTGCTTCCAGCAAGCTGTGCAGTTTCTTACACTGCACCTGGAACTGAAATCCCTTCAAGGACAAACGATGGCACGTCAGTCACCATCTTCTACCCTTCACACCAACTAACCACCCCTGGGGTGAGTGGCTGTTATTTTTTTCTTGTGTAAATACAAGTAATCAGTGGGTTTTCTCTTTTTAATGTGGCATATTAAAGTGGTTTTAATACCAGATATAACAGTAACTTCAGAAAGTTAAAAAGTTTATTTAAAAAACCTACAGTGGTGAGAAGCAGAGTTGCAGGCAAAACTCCAATCACTCTGTGCCCTCTGGATCATGCACCAGTTTCAGCCAAGTCTCAAACACGCTGATTTCCATTTGAAAATTGACAGAACAGGTCCAACAGGCCTTACATGGCCCTGTTCACAAACCTCAAAACTCACAAGCCATCTCAAGTTTGTGGGGGTCAAAATCCCCACAGGTTATGAACCTTACACAGCAAAGATGCTTATTTTGTGATTAATAATATTTCTTTTTTTAGTAACTGACCCTATTTCTTACCCAAGGCTAACTAGTATAATCCTAGCAATCCCCAGTAAATTTGGAAGACAGCACGTTTCAGCTGTGACACTCCAGCTGTGATGTGTTCAGTCAGTGTCGGTGAGAGGAGAGTAAAAGCCCCATACTTCATGGCAATGCATGCAAAAGTGGCACAACAAGAAAAATCTATTTTAAGAAAGATCAAAAGTATGATGCCCACAGAAATGTTACCAAATGATATTAAAAAGTCACTTGAGGTTTTGGGGGTTATTTTCAAGTAACCTAGCTTGTGCTTTATAATTTGTATAGTTCACAATCTGGAAAATTTGGGGGTTGAAATGGCACATCCCCAACTAAAACATTTACGCGGAAAACTTACAGCCTCCAACAGCAACACCATATTCCACCTCACCCAGGTGTACCTCTACACTACAGGACTACCGGATGTATCAAACTATCTTGGCCTTTGATTTTCATCTTGTAATTTTTTCCTTTCTTTTTGAAGTGTCATGTTTTAAAATATCCTTCACTGATGAAGTATTACAGTGAAGCACTCCTGCCAAAACCTACTTTCTTCGTAATCTGAGGATGGGGGTTAGCTTCTTAAAACATAAGCCAACACAGAATTAGAGAGGCAGTAAGCCAACATTTTAACAGTGTCTTTTAGGCCAATCTTTATGAACACTTTCATGTTTTTATATTTTCCAGTGAATAAGGGTTTATAATTCAAAAATAAAGGTACACTGGATATTTTCATTCTAGCTTCTCTTCTCTTTCCTTCTTTGGGTAAAGAGTCAAATAGGATACGAGTGGAACAGAAGAGGGAACAAAACACACTAAGGTAAAAAATTTTAATATGCAAGCTCTCTCCCTCTAATGAACCCCCTTCGCAGAGGGGGAAAAACACAAAGATTTCAGCCATCCACAGAAGGCTACAGCTTTGTAGGGAAAACCAGGTTAGCTGCTCGCTAAACCTTTCTGATTTTCCTGTGGCACTGGAAAGAATTTATCAGTTAATTTCTGGTTAGAAACGTTCTGTGTAAGTATGGGAGTCCTAAACCTATTCTGAGCAGGAAGGTCACAGTTTTATGAGCTAAAATTTATGAGTCCTAGTGACAAACTCCCACCAAGAACAATGAAGAAGCAAGTTCCGCCAGTTTTTATGGGACAGGAAAAAAAAACTCTTGAAGGCTGTCCGGTTTCCTACCCCAGCAGCCCAGTCTTTTCTCCCCAGTTAAAGACAAGGATTGGAAGCTTAGAGGCGCTAGGCAGCTTAAAAATTGCTTCTTGGTAATTCAACATCTTTATTTGTTTGTATAACAGGCAAGAAAAGGGGAATAACAAGTTTCATTTGAAGATCACTAGAGATCACTTCCTTTAAGAAAAGGCGAGAGATGGTATTTGTATTTCCCTCTTTCTTTAAAACGGTACAAGATTAGTATCTCTGTGGAGATTTTTTCTGCAATCCCATGTCCTGTTTTAACCCAGATCACTGCTAAGTCTTCAGCTGAAAATGCCACGTGACAGCACATCCAGAACACAAATCCTGAATGTACATATACATGTTTAGGATTGGGAAAGAAGAGAAAAGAGCATTGGCATGGGAAGGGAAGCTGTGTAAGGTATTGGAAAGCAAGCCCAAATCCCAGTGCAGCATACAGTACAACTGTTCACGGATTGCTGCAGTCAGACCATTTCTCCAGGGCCTGGGGAGGGGAAGGACACTGTGCTTTTAAAGGCACTCTCCATTCTGATTTCCTCTCGCCCCAGGTCTCTGAGAGACTTTTCTGACCTCAGTTTCATTCTTCCCCTCTCCTGCCCTGGCTTAGCTCCAGTGCTCCGCAGGTCTAAGGGGGCTGCGCAGAATAAAATGTCTTTGGCAGCATTTCTGGCCTTGCTCCTTCATTTTTGTTCTGTTTTTAAAAGTTACTAATAGTTCATTTAAGAGGAGGAGGAAAGAAGAATGTACCCTGCATGCCAGGGAAACTTTTTCTTCTGGATTCTCATAGTGGCTCTTTGCCTTAAAAGGGAATCTTTGCTCGGCCTCCGGATGCTCTGCTGTAAACAGTCGGTGCCAAGGCATGGCAGGCATGTTAAGGATGACAAGTGCCATAACATTATTTCATAATGTTGCTTCTCAACAGAAATCCCAAAGCATTCTTTAGGCCCAAACTGAGTTCCAGCTGGTGCTGCTGGCAAAGCAAGGAGAACACGGGGCACCTGCACCCACTATCTCTGGTACATCAAGTCCTTCTCTTCCCTTATGTAGGATGCCCCACCCATCAACCGGTGAGGGCTCTGGAGAACATGTCTTATGAGGAGGAGCTGAGGGAACTGGGGTTTTTAGTCCAGAGAAAAGGAGGCTGAGGGGAGACCTTATCCCTCTCTACAACTACCTGAAAGGAGGTTGTAGCAAGGTGGCTGTTGGTCTCTTTTCCCAAGTAATAAACAATAGAATGAGAGAAAACAGCCTCATGTTGTGCCAGGTGAGGTTTAGATGGGATATTAGGAAAAATTTCTTCACTGAAAGAGTTATCAAACACTGGAATAGGCTGCCCAGGGAAGTGGTTGAGTCACCATCCCTGGAGGTGTTTAAAAGTCATGTAGATGTGGCACTTAGGGACATGATTGAGTGGTGACCATGGTAGTGTTACATTTACGTGGCAGTGTTACGTTTACCGTTGGACTCGATGTTAAAGGTCTTTTCCAGCCTAAATTATTCTGTGATTCTATTTCTCTCCCTCCTTCTCTCTTCCCTTGCATGTCACCTCCCAGCGCTAGCTCAGTGTTTGCACATAGGGGCATGTCAGCTGAGTATTAACTGCCTTTCAAAGTACAGAGCTGAAACTCCCAGGTAATTGCTGGTGGCCGGGTACCACTGCTGCTCCTTCTCTTCTGCTCTGGATCCTGCATCTTCTCTTCAATGCAGCTCTGGGAAAAATGGCTACAGAGGCAAGGCCAGGCATGCAAACAGCTCAGTTAATGGTACAAAAATGCACAGAGTGCATTCTTGTGGTGAAACACACTGGAGTAGAGTTTCCTTTCTTCTCTGGGCGTACCTGCCAGAACTCCTCCCCCAGACCAAGAGGAGGTATCCAGCCTTTCTAGTTGCCTTTGGGGAGGGTCTTCTCACTGCATAATCCTTGCACTGGTCAGGTTCCCCTCCAGTCAACACCTGGGAAGGGCTGAGTGAAACAGATCCCTAGGAACACAAGGGAAGTGATGTCAGATGGGAGACAAATAGATTATTTATTTCTAGGAGCCACTGGTGCAATTTAAAAGGAACCATTGACTAGAAGTAAAACAGAAAATTACCTTACCCAAGCAAATAACCCTTTGTTCTTCATTTTTAAATGTTCTTTTACCTTTGTGCCAAAAAGCCCTCGTATCCAAACCAGAAGGTGCCAAATGAAACCTAAGCAAGATTATTTTCCTAAATTATTTACTACAGTCCAGATTTTTGGCAATTCAGAGATTAGCAAAGAAAAAGGACACGAATCTTTCCTAATGTTTATTTTCAAGAGCTCTACACGGAGCCAAATCAGGTCTGTGGTAAGAGAGGTCACAGATTAACAGTATTGCAACAATGAATTTGTCCAATGCTTAGAACAAACCATACAGAAGAACACTGCATCATAGGTGCCCAAGTCCTGATCCTGTGACATGGGGTGGTGGTTCTTGGGTTTGTTTTTGCTGTTTTTAAGTCTGCAGTTGTAGGCAAACTCTGGCTGCCTAAGGAAGCCAAAGACTGAGCAGAAACAGGGCAAATCGCTGCTTTAGAAGGTGTCTCAGAGTATATTCTCCCCTGCTTGCAACTCCTCCTCCCCTAGAACAGTACTCTCAGGGCGGACCCTGGTGCAGGGCACAAGGGACAGGAGAGGCCATGCCATGCTAACTCTCCAGGGCATCTCGTCCAGCCATTTATCAGTTGAAAATACAGGCTGGAGTCCTGCATTCTGGGGTTTGTTTTGGTAACATGCAGCTCATTTTAGTTCCCAGGCACACTCGCTCCATACACGGGCCCGTAAACAATACTAAGATAAGGATGCTTCTGTATCCTTGCCTCCCTTAGAGGAAAAATGTCATTTGTATTCTAGCAACACAAATCATCCTTCATTGCTAAATACACTCCCATACCGCAGCTAGACAGTATGAACAGGATTCATCTCACCTAGCCACAGCTACTTGCATATGTAAGTGTTTATATCTGAATTGGCTCTCTGTTAAAGTCAGCAGTCTTTTTTCTCTATACTGGAAAACATTTCAGTCCAAGGCAGGGATCTACAGTGTACCTTAAATGTATTTAATTAAAACACACAGGCAAAGGAGAAAAAGCAACTCTCAACTGAGAGCAATGGCAGAGATACCAAGCCTGCTGCTGTTACAGATGCTGTATGCTGCAGTGGGGAGATCTGCCACACTACAGAGCCATGAGAACAAGTGACCTGCACCAAGATTTGAAAACAAGTTTTGAGGTGGCTTTTAACACCTTTTCCACATCCAGAAAAGCAAATACAGGCCTGCCAGGTTTATTATTATAATACTCAGAATAGTGTTTTTTCAAAACATTATCTGAAGTTTTGGAGGCCAGAAAAATTGCTTGCAAAGAACAAGGAAAAATTAAAAAGAACATTAATTGGCAAAAGAGTCCATATCTCTCTTTCAAGGTTTTTAGGCTCTCTAAATTTAAAATGTAAACGTACTGTAGTAAAAACACAAACTTCTTAATTAACTTATCTATTCCCTGTTTGTTTTCAGACATGTCTATTAACTTAAGCAGTGATTTATTTATTTATTATCCTGCAATCTTCTATTGGAACACACTTTAATAGAGTTACTTTGACTTCTGCATCACTATTAAATTCAAGTTCTGGCAGCAACTGCTCCTTCTGGTTATTCTAATGCAACCCTCTTATCTTTCTAGAAGAGCACATGCTGTACACTTTGGTCCACCTTTGCAGGGAGAGTTCACCACCAGAGCACATAAACCACTGAAGACACCATTTATAATCTTCCAACCCATATGAAGTTTGTAGAGCTGGCAGATTGCAAAGCTATCTTTTTATTTCTAAACCAAGCAAATTTGATTTGGAAACCTCATGGCCTCGTAAATGTGGGATTTCACAACATCGGTTTTCAGGATAGAATTGTGCTTTAATTGCTGGGAATTATTTCACCATGGCAACCTGGCTTCAGCAGTCAGACTTCTTGCTATACAGCCCAAGATATACAAACGCAGACAGTCTACGCTGCTCAAAGGCCAGCCGGGTGCAGGGAGGTAAGGAGTGGTTTAGTTTCCTCACTGCCTTTTTGCCTTGCAAGCTTTTGTACAATGAAAAACATTTATCTAACAATGCTAACCAGTTTTAAGTACTACCGTAGCCTGAAGAAAACCTGCAACAAAGGAAATATGTTAGATATGCAGGTCAAGCTCGCCACCTTACCCGCATACTATATGTTTTGGAGGACAGGGACATATAATGTCTAATGTACTTGTAATCTGAATTTTACAGTTCTCAACTTTTAGAAGTCTACAAAATGTTTACAAATATATTTTATAATTATACTGTGCAGTATGAAAGAAGGCAATATGGACTGCATGACAGTCCCCAAACAGTTAATTAGAATACTCACTCAGAGTCTGTGCTCTCAATACATAAATATTTTTCAACATGGTGCAACATGTCAGCTTGCTGCTGAGCTCAGTCGTAGCTGTCTCTCTCCTCAGCTCCCCAGAGGCAAGGAACAGTAAAGGATTGTCTTTTTTACTTCTGGCAGGACTGGGCAAATTACAACTATTTAGGCAGGAAAAGTGTCTTGCATTGGAAGGATAAGTTAATTATTTTTGTTAGGAAGAGAGTGAAAACAAATTCATCACCTGCCTTGATACTATAGTTCCACCTTTGAAAACATCACCCATATGTAATCACACAGCAGGCAGGACTTCAACAGCTGAGTCCTTTCCATAAACACAGTCTGGTTTGCATCTACAAAGTGTGGTTTGATAGGACAGAAAAGTGCTAGGGCATACCAGAACTGAGAGTGTACACAGAAATACAGGTAACAAACTAGCTACCAAACTAGCTACTTCAAACACCTTGGCTTTTTTGTAGGAGCAGTAAACAACATAAACTCAATTAGATATATAGCATGGGAAAACCTAAGTTGCTTCCACTATTCATAAGCAATTCTGCATGTCTGCACCTGTAAACTCACTTTTGAAGCATTTGTACTACCACACACATGTGCACCTTGTTGCACTGAGACACAGCTGTGAGGAATTAATTACCTACCCAGTCATTAGTTATTGAATGGGTTGGGCAAAGAAATACCAATGTGAGAAGCAGCCCCACCTGAAATTTTCAGCCACTGTATCAAGCTCCACAAACTCATCTCTAACACTTTAACTACATCATTTTAAGTAGGAAGAACATTTATTTACTAGAAATGGTCATGGGTCAAGGTCAGTTCTCTCAATGGCAGCTCTAAAGATGAAAAATGGATCTTTTTCTTTTCTTAATATTTTGGCTTTAATTTAAACCAAAGTTAGTTCAGGGAAGTCCCACCTCTCCTGGCATGCCTAAGATTAGATCCTGTGATGAGAAATGGTGCCTTTTAGTCTTAGATTGAGCTGTCTTGTTAAACAAAAAACCTGAAATCCATAGTTAGAAGGCACAAATTGGCACCCGTCTCCTCACAGGGTAAGAGAGAGTTGAAGGTAAAAGGAATCAAAGCACTACCTTAATTAGGTAACTTTCACTAACAAATGTTATGTACAAAACATTCACTAATCCAACCACATAGTTAATTTTTAAACTTTGCAACAGAATGATGCAATGTTCTTTGTTCAGTTTTGTCTTCAACAACACAGCTGTTTCAGTATTTCCTAGAAAACAGTACATTAAAGTTTTGCTTTCTGTACCATAGAGAAAGAAAAATCTATTTGAAATACAAACTCTATAGAATCATGGGTCAAAGTACAGAATATTTGAATGACTGATTGAAAAAAAAATAGTAGAGTGGATAATAGTTTAATTACTGTTACAGTTAAATCAGCCACTCATAATTAGCTTGAGACACCAGTGATTCCCAACACTGATTTTATTACTTTTCAGGATACACCAAGGGAGACCAAAAAGCTTAAGTAGGAACACCTTTACAGAAGCATACTGATCCATTAGCAATCAAAAAACCCCCAAAACGTAGATATATTCAAACTTGTAGTGTTACCCCCAAGGGCTTGCTGAAATACAAATTCATTCTTTTAATTAAATGCTGAAAGCACAGCCAAGAAATTGGTTAAGGAAGACTACTAATTTTCAAAAATAAATATTAAAATTAGGTGCACAGTTGTGTGCTGAATTTGTTTCATTCCCTTGGCTGCACGTGCAAATGACAAGCAGTATCTTTAACTGGTCATGTGCATTGGCAATTAATCAATTCACACAAGCAGAGACTAACACGTAAGAGTCTTCCTCAAAACACAACATGAAGTCATGCTCTTACGCTAGCTTTTGCAACCCAACATCACACCTCACAACAAGGGATGGTTATGACCAGCTAACTCTCTTCAAACACAGCCTGTGTTGCTCTCCTGAGAAGCGCTGTTTCAGTTCCTGGCAGCAACCGACGGCAAGCAATACTGGTTTTGCAGAAATGTAACCGTACTGGTCACACATAGCTGCAGTAGTATTTTCACTGTGAAGAAATGAAAGATGGTCCCTAACCAGTGAAGAAGTCTTCCTCAAGAGAGTAGCTTACTATCGTCGTTGGGTGATCCCGTTACTACTTAATATTTAAGTCTTTACTTCAAAAATCAATATGATTCCTTCTCAAAAGCTTGTAAGTGCAATTAACAGATTAATTAGCTCAACTACTAAATAAGATGTGTGGATTTAAAAAAAAAAACAAAAAACCAACAAAACCCAAAAAAACAAACCACACACAAAAAACAAACTTTTTGATGTATTTGAATGATGTACCTAAACATGAGAAAACCTCTGTATGCTGAAAAATGACAGAAAAATAGGTATTTCCATTGAGATCGAATACAGTTTCCCCTTTGTCCCACACAGATGGTGGTCTCAAGACCCCAGCTTTATCTTTTCCCTGCACATGTTTGTTCTGAAGAAATAAAGCAGTCACATCAAAACCGAGGACTTTGTATAATGAAGAATCAGCAAGACAGTTTATCACAATTTCCTTTCCCCTGTCTTGCCAAATGCATCCTGCTGATTGTCAGCACTTATCCCTGTGAGGCTTTGGTGTTCTGAATCTGGGATTTGTGGTCACACTGCACTGAAAAGCAGGTCTGGGTAACTGTCTGAGCACAAGCAGAGCTACCAAGGCACCTAATGTCATCTCTCCTGTGTGCGAATTTTCATAGGTCACCATGAAGAAGCCCACATCATCTTTCTTCATTAACTCCATGTACTTTGTATGGTGTGCCAGGATTATTTTTTTCAGGTATTCAGCTGTCTTAGGAGTTTTAATATTCTGTCACTACCTGCCTTTCTGAGCACAGCTGTGCTCACTACTGATTCTTCCTTTTTAAAAAATAAAAGGAATTACGTTCCTACAACGTTCCTTTCACCTGGGGAGCATCTGCTACCACCAGCCCCTGCTCTCTGAGCAAAAGCACTTCTCAACTTACTTCAGTATCAGACAGAAATGAACTTGGAAAATTAAAAGAACAGCACTTTCAGAAAAACTCAAACAACCTAGCTCCAGTGTTAATGGACTCCTCTAACTCCAAGAAGTGCTTTTTTTCCTCAGAAAGCTGGAAGAAAGGGTTAATCCATACATCCAATATTTTTTTCCAGGGACTAAGTGCTGGCAGCTTTTAAAATAAAAGCAACATCTCATCTTCTCTAACAACAATTTGCTGAAGTCTTAACTTCAGATTCTGTTGAGCCCCACAGAACCAGAGATAAAGAAAAAGGACTGGAAAAATCCCCCTCAACAAAAGAACACTTTATCAAACTTGGTTTTGGTGTAGTCATAGAGGAAGATGTATGATGGGAGAATGGAGACATTTTGTCTAAGCCATCTTAGAAGCTGGTGAGGGGTCTGGAGCACAGTCTTACGAGGAGCGGCTAATGGAACTGGGATGGTTTAGTCTGGAGAAGAGGAGGCTGAGGGGAGACCTTATCGCTTTCTACAGCTACCTGAAAAGAGTCTGTAGGGAGGTGGGTGTTGGTCTCTTCTCCCAAGTAACAAGTGATAGGACAAGAGAAAATGGCCTCAAGTTGCCAGGGGAGGTTTAGGTTGGATATTAGGAAACACTTCTTTACTGAAAGAGTGGTCAGGCACTGGAACAGGCT
>JAAGAY010145341.1:0-67482 GCA_011801015.1 Ardeotis arabs | reverse complement strand
GAAGGGAAGGGAAGGGAAGGGAGGAAGTATAATTCTGCATCAGGATAGGCTGGTATTTTAATTGATGATAACTGATATAAAAGCATAGTAACTGGCTTCTAATTGTGATCATTAACCCAGGATCTCTGCTCTGAAACCAGCTCCAGCTGCCCGAAGGCTTGTTGCTAGAACCAGCTCTATATTGATTCAGAGCTAGATTTTCTCTGCTTTTTTTCATCTTAATTCATAATTTCATTATAAAGATTTACAAAAATATAAGTACAGCCAATTACAGATTTTCAAACTGCATCCATAAATAGGAATGTGGCAAGTCCAAAATTAGCATAGTTCTTAATGCAATTTCATAAAGCCCATTGCAATTAAGTTGCAAATTCTTTGCATAATTTACAGAAGCAAACAAAAACAGTGGTGGGTGAATAAATGTTTGCTTTAGAAACAAAATACTTGTCACAAGCAGTTCTAATACAAGACTTTACAACAAGCTAAAGCATGGATAACACTTCTTAGTGATTCTGGGTGCCGCCTGCACGGAGTTGGTTTCCTTCCAGATGGATGAGACAGCATTTGAGAAAGAGAGATTGGAAAAGGATGGCCTACTTCTATCAGGTGGTCCCACTCCAAGAACAACAGCTAAAATACACCAAGAGCTATGCGACAGCTAAGAAAAAATCTCTTCCACATCAATGTTTGGTCCCAGAAAGAGCATCAAAGAAACAATATCCAAAATGGGAACATCATGCCCCCATTTTGTGACAGCCTGTGACTATATACCTGAAACTTCAGCAGGAATGTTAGAAATCTCATCATTTACACACTTTGCTGGACAGCAAGCCACTACAATGAAACGGTGCTCACAGGACTCTTACAAATGCCAGCCCCCTCCCCTGCCAGCCGCCACAGTAAGAGGTGTCTGGGCCCCATAAGAAGCGGGAAGCATAGGTGGGTCTCTGAAGACCTTCACTTCATTGGGAAAAGCTACTCTGCACCCTCACTGACTAGCCCATCAGCTGCCTAACTAGTGTTGTGGCTACTCGAGACAATGGGACCAGTTAATCTCAAAAGCTCCCTCACAGCCTTTGGGCCATGCTGAGTGTGCACGGGTCAGTCCTGGCCCCAGTGGCCAGAGTTTTCATATAAGCAACTGGTCTTTCAGGAGCTAGAGAGAATATGCCAGTCCTGTTTTTTCAGCTAACTGCCTGACGGGTCGCGGGTCTGTGGCTTCCAGCTTGCTTCAGGCAGGCTGCTGAAAAATAGGAGAAACTTGCCTGAAAAGTATATTCATAGGCTGCAACAGAAATATGTAATTTCCCCTTTACATAAGAGTGGAAAAATATGTGGAAATGTCATAATATCCCCATAGGAGAGAAATCTCAGTTTTAACCAGCTCACCTCTGAAATTTGTCAGAATTCTGGTGCACTTCCTGCCACTCCAGACAAAACAGATGTAGCCCATCTGTGTAGAGAAGCTACAACAGCTAAGGCTGGAGAGATGAATTACAAAGTGATTCCATTTCCTGTCTCTTCAGTCTCCCTCTCATTAAAGGTTTAGTAGATTACAGAAAGAGCACAATATCATGAACCACAAGGAAGGCTTTTACTGGTGAAAAACTGTGAATATTGGAATTTAAGAATAGTAAGTGGCCTTTAGAAGAATTAAATTCTCCAACAACTTCACGGCTTAAAAACTGGAGCAAAGTCAGTTCTGCTAAGGTTTTGTAAGTGTCACATTAGCAATTTCAAAAATGCTTTCCAGCTGTTTTCCTCACAGAACTGTAAATACCCTACATTTTAAGTAATATTATGCTGTCAAAAGCCTGAAACACTGGTGTGTTTCCCTGATACAAGATGTTCCTGTCCAGCTTCCCTACTCTGCTGGTGCTGTGTGTTTCTTACCAGAATCTTCCACCAGTGAAAAGCAGCTCTTCTGTGTGGTGGACAAAGCACGGTTGCATTGAGGAGCATTATCACTTTAGATGCCCAAAAATCAGTTCTGCTGCAAGAGTTTAGGACAGAAAAAGGGCTTTACTTTAAATTACAGATAGTCTTTAAGGTAACATCAAGAATATAACAAGCAATTTTGCCAAGATGTTTTAAGTTCAGTGTCTTCTCTGTGCTTAATTCTGCAGCTCTACTCTTGTTCTGGTTTTATTTAGTGGGGGGGACTACAGTGGTAGCTTCTGTAAGAAACTGCTGGAAGTCGTTCCCCTCTGTTCAGTGGACTCGGCCAGGCCTAGGGCAGACCGCTGCTGGCCAAGGCCGAGCCAATTGGTAGCAGAAAGTTGTGTGATAACGCATCTGCGATAATGTATTTAAGAAGGGGAGAAACAGAAAAAAAAAAAAAAAAAAGAGCGAAGATGTGAAGAAGCTGAGCGGCAGCAGAGAGGGGGAGGCGTGAGTCTTGTGGGCCTTGCAGGCCTCACCCTCTGGCCTCCCACTGGGCAGCCATCTGGGCCCAACTCAGCCTGGCCTGGCTGCAAGAAGTGGAGAGGAGATGAGATGTGAAGAGATCCTGAGAGGCATCTGCTAGCCTGTTGTAAAGATTTTTCTCACGAGAGGAACAGCTGCAGATGCCAAGGTCATTGAAGAAGGAGGGGGAGAAGTAATGCTGCTCCTGGCCAGAATTCTCCTGCAGCCTGTGGTGATGACCATGAGGTGAGGCAGGTTGTCCCCCTGCAGCCTATGGAGGCCCACAGAGGAGCAGAGATCCACCTGCAGCCTGTGGAGGACCCCACGTCGGGGCAGGTGGATGCCTGAAGGAGGTTGTGGCCCATGGAGGACCCGCTGGGGCAGCCATTCTGGAGGGACTGCACCCCATGGAAGAGATGACCTACACCAGAGCAGTTTCACAAAGGACTGTGGCATATGGGTGGGACACCACAGTGGAGTAGGGGAGGAATGTGACAAGTTCCCCTGGCGATGAAGCAGCTGTGTGAAACAATGTGTGATGAACCGACTCTAACTCCCATTCCCACTTCCCCCCTTGTGCCGCTTGGGCCGGGGGGAGGTAGTAGAGATAATATTAAGCCTGGGAAGACGGAGGGGTGGGAGGAGGATGTCTTGTTCTCTGTCTCATTATCCTGCTTTGTTTTTAGTAATAAATGAATAGTTTTCCCCAAGTCAAGTCTGTTTTGCCCATAGCAGTAATTTTAAGGATTTCTCCCTGTCCTTATCTCAAATCTTGAGCCTTTTTTTCTTATATTCTCTCTCCCTATTCTCTTGGAGGGTGTGGGGAGTGAGCAAGAGACTGGGTAGTCTGGTCCCAATCGGGGCTAAACTACGACAACTCTTCAGAGAGTTTGGATGGGTACATACAGTGAGTCTAGTATTTCTGCTTGCATCCAGAGCCAGAAATATCTATGACTCATGCATGCTAATACCCACTCCTGTGACTATTAAATTATACCAGAAAACATTCTTTTGGGGAAAATATTCCTTTCTAGCTTTTATGGATGCAAAGAAATGTGTGTGCCCTATTCAGTCTTCCTGGTGTTGCAAGAGAGAGAAAAATCTTCTTCACACTTTCACAGGTTTTGTAATTTGAAGACTATTGCTTTAGGCTTCCCACCACTGGCGGCAGTGCTGGTCCCACAGGATGTCAGTTCAGGGGTTCAACACTGGGCCCACAGTATGACTGGAGGTAACTAGACCATAGGAGGTCTTCAAATGTACAGAAACACACTAATTCAGTCTTCTAGAAGAGAATGATGGGAGTATGTGTCACTCACAGGTTCTTCTGGAGGAACTAAGAACAGCTAAAATATAGAATTGCTTTTCTGAGTCTGAGTCTATCAGATCATTTGAACTCTGTTGTTTTTAACTTCCCTGCCTGAGCCTTTGTGGCAGGCACATCCATTGCCACAAGTCATAAAAGCCAGGAGCAAACAGGTTCCTCCATCACTGCCTTTCTGGTGCAGTTGCTAATCTTCTGTGGCTCAGGATAAACCTGCCTGTACAGAGCCATCATTGCATCCTCAAACAAACCGAAGTCAAAGCAACCTTCTCCTCTCCTCAGCTAACAGCTAGTTGTGCAGTTCTGCTCCAGTTACATGCCAGAGGTTTGTCCAAGGAAATCTCTACAGAAGAAAAAGTTGCCCTATCTGAGATCACTACAGCATGTTCGACGTTTGCTCTGTATTTGTTAGCCATAGTCACTGTAAAGGGAGGCAGCATAGGTGTTGTCTCTGTGCATCAGATCATGGGTCTGAGTAGTGCCTGTCCTCTAGGGGTATATCCAATCATCACTGGCCTGACTGCATGGCTCCCACAGCAGCCTTTGCATTCCCGAGGAGATGTCCACCATACTGCATTGACAACTCACTCCTCTTAAGTCTGAGAAGCAACGTGGGGGCTCCACTGCCAAATCTGACTGGCAGCACCCAAGAGCTGAGCCTAAAGGAGTTTTTCTGGCAACTCACTTCTCTGGGAGACAGCTGGCACTTAGAAGAGATTTGGGATCTGGCTGCAGATGGCTCCTTCACAGTCCTTCACACATCAGCACCTGCATACATTCTCTCAGAACAGCAGCTGGGTCCTGGCTGACATTAACAGGCACAAATTTCCATCCTGTTCCTTATGCTGCCATCTGCTGAGTAGAAATACCATGCCAGCACATACCTCAACCAAAACCAGAGTGCCAGTACGAATCCTCTAACTACTTTTAATTTTTCTGTCCTCTTCCCCCTGTGCACTGGATGGAAGTTATTTTAAAAATTTAATGCTCTGAAATGCTGGAAAAGGTCAAAATCATTTAAACATAAGTAACAGAACAGACTACAAAGCCCTTCTGCTTGTGAGCTGACATCTCTGGCAGAGAGCACAGCTATGGAACTCTCAGTTGTACTGGCCATAGCAACAAGTGAAGACTAAAACAAATACTTGGGACTAAAACAAATATCTTCAAAACACTTCACAAGCATTAAAACAGTCAGAAAAGCAAATCTTCTGGCTAGGCTTCTATCTCCTTACTGCATAGTCAATGCAATTCCAATAGCAAAAGAACGAACCTACTTTCTGATCGCAGTTTGGCTCCTTGAGAGAGGTAGAATTCCTGACAACTTAAGCAGTGGATGGACATTGCTGTAGGATTTGATTTGCCATTGGCATGGACTGAGTAAATTTTTGTGTCCACTACATTTAAGCACTTCTGCTGAGGCAATTGTATGTTCATCTGTATCTCTCTCTTGCAAAATTTCACACATTTACTGAATGTGGTAGCTCGAAAGACAGTTCATAGCACCTTGTATCAACAAATCAGCTGTATTCACACTCGATGTCTATGGACCTTTCTTCATCAGTGTGGATCAGAAATTTTTCACCTAGACTTACTACGCTGGAGAAGATTAATAGCCCTGAAAGAACTGAGTATGCACCATTTAAAATCTGACCTCCAAGTTACCTTCTTGCCAGCAACATTCCTATTTACAGAAACTTTTCTTGGGCACAAATCACATAAGAGGCTACTTAGCCTTTCACAATCTTTAAAAGCATGGTTACAGATGAATGCAGAAGTTCATACAGTCTAGCCCTTCTGCTGTACCAGTTAATTTGAATTATTTGGGAATTTCGCTTTGCATTTAACCACAAGACTTGGGACTGTGTAATGTTGTAATTACAATACTAGTACCACATGCTGTTTTGATTGGATTTTTAAAAATTCTCAGATGTATGTATCTCATTGTGAACTAAATTTTTCTGTGATTCATTTCATTCCTAAGGTGGTCTGAGAAAAGAAATCTAATCATGGTTGTTTCTGAATACTGCCTTCATGTAAGGTGTACAATTTCTTAACATGTTCCAACTGTAAACTGGTAACATGATAGCTAAAATGTTACATACTGTTTACTTTTTAGTTCTCCTATATGGCATGGACCAAGCTGAGACCACTCCACTAAATGTTAGTGGTTATATAAAGGGAGTCCACGTAATGAACATGCTTTTCACTATTTGTGACGATCTGAAGAGAAAGTTTGCTAAACTGCCCTGGTGCCACCTATCCATACAGTGTCTGGCTCCAATAACAACACCTCCATATTAAAAGGCTAAGGTCTGTATTACTCTTATAATAGCTGAAAGTTATAATAGCTCACACGGGAAAAAGCTGGAGACAGCTCTATGGACATCAGAGGCGTTGGCTATGAATACTTATGCTTCACCAGCTGAGGAAGGAGAGACTTTACAGGCTCCTATTCCTATTCATTTTAGAGGATTTCTATCCAAAACATTTCTCTGAATGACTTTGTTAAATCCAGAGTTTAAAATCAGAGAAAGCATAATTAGATGAGAAATATTTGGATTAAATCAACACATCTACAATTTTCTTTATTCATTGTCTCAAAATTTGGGAAGTGTCTTCAGAAAAGAGACACAAAGAAGGTTTCACAGTCTGGAGGTTGCTGGTTTAAACAGAAATTCTCTCCTAACGTCTGTGAAACAGAAACTGTGCCTTCATGAATAATAAAAGATCAATGAAGAACAAAGTCTCAAGCCCAAAGCTTCTTTTTTTTCACTCCAGTGTACTTTTGGATAAAAGGAAATCAATAGTAGCTGTGTGATTCACATCAGAAATATCAGCTTATGTAGGTATGAGCATAGCTCCCAACACCCTGAGGATGTCTGTGCCATACCTAGGATCAGGTCAGCCCAGCGAGAGGGCAAGAAAATCCCACCACAGAATACTCAGCAGTGACACAAGCCTTTGGTCTTTGATAAATTGAAGACTCGATGGAAGCAGAGGAAAGGGATGCAGACAGTTTTGTTATTTGCTATAGCTGGGGAACCTATTTTTAAGTTCCTGTTTGTGTAGCAAAACTCAGAGAAGATTTCCTTTTTCTCTAACTTTCTTTGTTCTGCAAAATTAATTTTTCTGCTTGAGAGGTTTTTCCTCCTCACAGCAGAATGGGGATATCTTCCTTAAGAGCAATGTCTCAGTTGGTGTATTTATATACACCAAGCAATAGACAGTATAATCATGTTTACCAAGGCACTCTAATTAGCTAAAAGACATATATTTGCATTTCTGTCCTACACTAAAGTCCCAAAGCAGAGGCCAGACCTTTGCAGCAAACATAGGCAGGGCTAGCATTGTTCTACAAGGCACCTACTGACGTGGATCTCACTGTTGGCCTGATACCACAGCAAGTGTGGACAAGCCCGCAGAGAAACTCACCAGCAGGCTGAGCCTGGGAAGCAGGATATGAGCTGCCAGGCTGTGAGAAAGCACCTTGTCCTCCATAAAACTGCACTAAATTGCAGAAGTAAGGAATTGGCACACACCTTGCTCAACTGTGCATGACACAAAGACTAGTTATATAGTGCATATAAAGGTCCATCCTTTCTCTAAGATCTGACTGCTTAGGATCACATTTTACGTTATAGAGACAGACTCTAATCCTCAATCACTTTACTGGTGCAAGCATTGACAATCGCCAGCAGCATCTCTTGTCATATTTCTGGATTAGAAAAAATGCCAATTCGCATCAAAAATCTTATATCTGACTAAAACTTATGAATCCAAGCTCAACTCCATCTCTCATCCACAGACCAAATGCTGTCTAAGATATTTGGCACACAAAACTGGGAGACTGAACTGGAGGAAGACAGAGATTTTCCCATCACCCAGACTGCCTGATTTTTCATTCAGGAAAGGAAATACTTCTGTTTTAACAATGGAATCACTCATGACAGAGACTGTGAAAAACAAACACCTGTGCAGGCTTTGAACAGAGTACACAGAGCCATTAATATCTGTTACCTTTTTTCTCCCTTCAATTTCCAGAGTTCTCTCCCTAAATGAATGGTGCACAACCTGAAAATGCCCTCTTCATGGCCACTTTAGCTGTAATAGCAGTGTTGATTCTGACATGCTTTGTTACTTATTATTTGGAAATGTATGGCTTGCATCTAACAGACTGTGAAGCTGTGAGCACAAACACTGATGTAAACTTTGCTGCAATATAAGACGGAATGCATAACAAGTGAACAGATGTTTAAATACGTCTCAGGGTAGAATCATAGAATGATTAGGCTTGGAAGGGACCTTAAAGGTCATCTAGTCCCTGCAAGGAGCAGAGACATCTTCCACTAGATCAGGTTGCTCAGAGCTTCATCCAGCCTGGCCTTAAACATTTCCACCACCTCTCTGAGCAAGCTGGTCCAATGTTCTACAACCATCAGTGTAAACAATTTTTTCCTAACATCTAATCTAAATCTACCTCCCTCTATTTTGAAACTATTACCGCTTGTCCTGTCACAACATGCCCTACTGAACAGTCTCTCCCCATCTTTCCTGTAGGCCCCCTTGAGGTACTGGAAGACCGCTATAAGGACTGCCCGGAGCCTCCTCTTCTCCAGGCTGAACAGCCCCAACTCTCTCAGCCTGTCCTCATAGGAGAGGTACTCCAGCCCTCTGATCATCTTCATGGCCCCCCCTCTGGACCCTCTCCAGCTGGTCCCTATCCTCCTTATGTTGGGGGCTCCAGAACTGGACACAGTACTCCAGGTGGGGTCTCACCAGAGCATAGTAGAGGGGCAGAATTACTGCCCTTGACCTGCTGGCCATGCTCCTGTTGATGCAGCCCAGGATGTGGTTGGCCTTCTGGCCCGCAAGGGCACATTGCCTGCTCATGTTGAGCTTCTCGTCCACCATTGCTCCCAAGTCCCTGAATGACCCAGTCCTCACGGCTGGTCTCAATCCATTCTCCACCCAGCCTATATTTGTGGCTGGGATTACCATGATCCACGTGCAGGACCTTGCACTTGGCCTGGTTGAACTTCATGAGGTTTGCACGGGCCCGCCTCTCCAGCCTGTCAAGGTCCCTCTGGATGGCATCCTTCCCATCCAGCGTGTCAACAGCACCACTCAGCTTGGTGTTGTCGGCGAACTTGCTGAGGGTGCACTGCCCATGTCACCGACAAAGACGTTGAACAGGGCCTGGCCCAACACGGACCCCTGCGGGACGCCACTCATCACTGGTCTCCACTTGGGCATTGAGCCATGGCCATTCTCTGAGTATGGCCATCCAGCCAATTCCTTATCCACCGAGTGGTCCATCCATCCAAGTCATGCCTCTCCAGTTTAGAGAGAAGGATGTCATGCGGGACAGTGTTAAATGCCTTGCACAAGTCCAAGGTAGATGATGTCCATTGCTCGTCCCTTCTCCACTGATGCTGTCACCCCATCATAGAAAGCCACCAAATTGGTCAGGCACAATCTGCCTTTTGTGAAGCCGTGTTGGCTGTCACCAGCCACCTCCTTGCTCTCCATGTGCCTTAGGTTGATTTCCAGGAGAATCTGCTCCGTGTCCTTGCCAGGCACAGAGGTGAAGATGACTGGCCTGGGTCCTTCTTGTTCCTCTTTTTAAAAATGGGGATTACATTACCCCTCTTCCAGTCATCAGGGACCTCACCAGATTGCCATCGCTTCTCAAATACGATGGCTAGCGGCTTGGCAACTTCATCCACCAGTTCCCTCAGGCCCTGCGGATGCATTTCATCAGGTCTCATAGACTTGTGCACCTTCAGGTTCCTCAGATATTCCCAAACCTGCTCTTCCGCTACAGTGGGTGGTTCTTCATCCTCCCAGTCCCTGCTTGTGCCTTCCATAGCTTGGGTGGTGAGACAAGAGTCCTTATCGGTGAAGACTGAGGCAAAAATGTCATTGAGCACCTCAGCCTTCTCCATGTCCCAGGTAACCAGGTCACCTGTTTCCGTCTGGTGGGGGCCTACATTCTCCCTGGACCTCCTTTTGTCCCTGACATACCTATAAAAGCCTTTCTTGTTGCTTTTGACATCCCTGGCCAGATTAAATTCTGTCAGGGCTTTAGCCTGCCTCACCTGATCCCTGGCAACTTGCACAGCCTCTTTGTAGTCCTCCCAGGCTACCTGTCCCAGCTTCCACCCTCTATAGGCTTCCTTCTTTACTTTCATTTGATCCAGGAGCTCCTTGCTCATCCACGTGTGCCTCCTCCCCTTTTTGCTTCATTTGGATGCACCGCTGCTGAGCTTGGAGGAGGTGCTTCTTGAATATGGACCAACTTTCCTGGGCCCCTCTTCCCTCCAGGGCCATCTCCCATGGCACTTGGCCCATCAGATCCCTGAAGAGGCCAAAGTCTGCCCTCCTGAAGTCCAGAACAAAGAGCTTGCTGTGTAGCTTCCTCGCTGACCCATGGATCTTGAACTCCCCTGTGTCGTGGTCACTGCAGCCAAGGCTGCCCTTGAGTTTCATGTCCTCCACCAGCCCCTCCCTGTGAGCACAAGGTTGAGCATGGCAACCCTCCTTGTCGGGTCCTCTATGGCCTGCAGGAGGAAGTTGTTGTCCACACATTCCAAGAACCTCCTGGACTGCCTGTGCCCTGCCATTTTGTCCCTCCAACAGATGTTGGGGGGGTTGAAGTCTCCCATGAGGACCAGGGCCTGCGACCGCAAGGCTGCTCCTATCTGCCTGTAGAGGGCCTCATCTGCTCTGTCCTCCTGGCCAGGTGGCCTGTAACACACCCCTACTGTAATGTCCCCTGTCCCTCACCTTCCTCTAATCCTGACCCATAAGCACTCTGTCAGCTCCTCCTCCATCCCCAGGCAGAGCTCCACGCACTCCAGGCAGTTGCTGACATAGAGAGCGACACCCCCTCCTTGTCTCCCCTGCCTGTCCTTCCTAAAAAGCCTATAACTCTCCATGCTAACACTCCAGTCATAGGAGTCATCCCACCACGTCTCCGTGATGCCAACAAGGTCATAGTCCTGCATGTGTGCATGCATCTCTAGCTCTTCCTGTTTGTTCCCCATGCTGCGTGCATTGGTATAGAGACACTTAAGCTGGGCCCCCGACAAAGTCAACTTGCAGGCTGGAGCAATAGGAGTTCTTCTGGTCCGCTGTTTAAGTTCTCTTGTACTTACCTGCAATCCTAGTGGAAAGCTTTCACAGAGCTTCCTGAAGATGATGCCTCACTGTGGCGTGAAGAGTGGATGTGGAGGCTCAACTCCACTCAGTAAGAGGCAGTCAGCTGGAAAACTCCACACAAAGGGGCATGCATCTCAGCTGGACAACTTACCCCAACTCTCTCATGGCAGTTGCAACACTGCTGAAATTCTGCTTTGGGAATCACCACTGGGTCAGTGCAATGAGAAATGAGGAGAGTCCTAGTGAGGCTGGAAACTCTCCAGGAAAAGGAACTTGGATAAGAAAAGCAGGTGAATTAAAGTAGAAGAGGCCGTGTGTCCCCAGGAAGAGGCAGCTGGGAAAGGAGGTAGTACCACCCCAATCTGCACACACATGGCACATGGAACAAGGCAGACCCATCCAAAACATAAAAAACAGTGAAAAGGTAAAAAACAAATTATTGCCAATGATGAGGGTTAGGGGGAAGCTTCTCAGATCCTGTTGAGGAAATTGGTGCAAGCCTCAAGGAGACCAATGGCAGATTAATGGACAATTGCAGCAACTAGCCAAAGGGTAAGTACTAAAGAACTAGTCCCATAGGATCAGTCAGCCAAACACAAGGGCTGAAATAAAAAAATGGATCCCAGGGGAGGATAAATACACCCCCCAAAATTCATCAGCCTGCAGTAAAAGCTCCATTTCTGCCAATGGTTCCCATAGAGACTTTTTAAGAAAAAAGGAGGTTTAGCATTTTCTGTAAAAAAAATGTATTTAACTCGATTTTGGTACCGAATTCACCTCTCCTTTTGACATGTCTATGCAGAGGCTGACGATTTCTTTTTTTCTATTTTTCAGTTAACAATTTATTTTTAGACCTAACCTTTTGTTCTGAGCCTGGAGGGAAAAAAATAAAGCAGTGAAGATTCTCACTAGACAGAAAAACAAAAGGTGTTGCAGAACACCAGTTCTTGAAGAAGACCCAGAGTGACCTCTGAACTTCCTCAAGCCTCTGTGTGATGATCCCTCTAACTTTGCCTGCAGCATCATTTTAGCCCCCTCTCCTTCACCACAGACTGCTGTAGCTCTGCCCTTCAGAAGCCTTCCTTTGTGAGCACATTACTCACTACCTCTATCGGTTCCCAAGATCATTGCAGGTTGCTGCAAAGTGCAAAAGCCCCATAGTAGGAAGGCCATCTCAAATTTTGCCTATCTAAAATTACCATAATTGCATGCATCAGTGGAGACTAATACAGTATGTTAGAAAATTTAGTTGTCTAGAAAGCACTGTAATCTCAAAACATCCCTTAGTGACATAGGGAAAGGGGGAAATATTTCACAGAAAGAATACCAAATAAAGAAATCTGCTTTACACAAAACCCACTCAAGCACTTCTGTGCACAATCCCTGTCACTGCTGACAAGTTAAGCTGTTTATATTCCAAGAGAAAAAGAAAAGAGCAGGTTTTCACTTGCAACTGGACTTTATCTTGATTCCAGGAAAATATCATGGGCACAAGAAGTTTATAATTTTTTCTTCCTTAGTCTCTAATTTCAAGAAACATTTGTCACAGGGAGACTCTTAGTTTACAGTGCAATAGGCACATATAAATTTCACAGGCCAACAAATGCTTGCATTAGAAAACCAGACTTTGGGTTGAATCAAAATCTGAATATGCGTCACTGCTCTAAATTACAACCTGCGTTGGCCTTCCAGGTTCTCTTCAAACACAGAAACTGCATCAAGAGCCACTTATTGCCATACGTTTAATAAACTAAATTGGCTCTGAAGCACTTACTCAGCACGGTTTGAAAGAAGCAACATTGGCTAGAGATGGACAAAAGCACACACTGCATATGGGTTGTGATTACCTAAGTCCTTTCACTTGGAAGAAAAGCAGCTCTCACAGTCGCAGCCCTTTCACAAAGATACTGCCCAGATGATAAGGTCAGTGAACTCATTTGCTGCTTTGCATCTGCTGACTTAAAGCCTTTATAAGCACAAGGGTTTGGCAGTGCAGCAAAGGCTGCTTGCTAAGCTCCACATGCTTCCTGTGACACCCTGAGAAACAGCTGCATGAGTGGAGCATCCCATTGCTCTCCCCACAATCCTCACAGGCAACCACCATAGGAAGTTCTCCTCTCAAGGGCAGCTCCCAGGGAATGCAGTATTGCGGGCCATAATGCAGTCTCAAAAGAGCAAAAACCTGAAGAGATGCAGCATCCCTTTTCTTGCTAGTGAGCACCCTAAGATGCCAAGTTCCACTGCTGTGATACGAGAATGGAAAAACAGTCAACTAAGTGGTCTTCTAACTGAGGAGAATTCTGCCAATGAAGACAGGCTGAAGAAAAGGAATGGGATAGATTGAAGAAAAGTGTTTGCGAACACTGTTTTTTTCTAGCAGAGGGACATCTATTTCTCCAGCTATGTTCCCAAACACTTTTAGTGGCTTGTCGAACTGAAGAAGTCCAACAGGGTCCCCAGAAATATCTCTGTTTTTGTCCCTCGTCCTCTTAAGGTTGTCTATTTTCCTCTGTCAGCTGCACACTGAAACTCTTGGCATGGTCAAGTGCAGCCCTTACTGCTCATCTGCTGGAAAGGCACTGGTTTTAGGCAATAATTGCCTTGTTGAATTTCACAAATACTTTTTTCTCCTCACACATAATCAAGTAAGCTGAGCATACGGACAAGGCACTTCAAGAGTGCTGCAGTCAGGGCCAGGAGATGGCATTTGTTTCTGTGCTGTGCAAAATTCTACCAAAAGAGAGACAGAAGATTTTGTTACTAGAAAGTGCCATGCCTGTGGGTTGTTTCTCCCATGGTGCAACCTGACAGCTCCTGGTTCACAGTTTTCAGACACAGAAGGAGAGACTTCAGCTCCTGGCACCCAGATACAATGAAGCTTCTGAAGAAGGATTTCCCAGTGTTTTGCTGCATATCAGCCACCATCAGCATCTATTTTTTCATCTACAACAGAAATAGGTTCAAAGTTCCTTTTACCAGTTGTTTCAGATGGTTTATATGAATTTCAGAAAGCTGTAGAAGTATATGATTTTTTTTCCCATAGATACATATAAAGCTGATTTTTTTTTTTCCAAACAACTCTCCAATTCATTTTGGATAATATGTGAGATGGCCCAAAAGAGCAGAATCTTTCTCCATTGGTGAACTCCTACTCTGTAGCACTCTTCTGAGGATACAGGTTTTGCACTTCGGTTGGCTTTCCTCCTATGGTTTCAAATCACAGTCTCCACGTGATTAAAGTACAGAAGAGGCTAGAAGAATTTTTATTCTCAGTATTAGATGGTGCATCTTTGAAAGGATTTCATAATCCTCTTCTCCCAATATACAGACTCCATTTGCTGATGCATGCACCACAGCAGTTTTTTCTTTAGAATTTCTTTTCATCTCTGCCACAACATAAACTGTACTATACTGCTCATGTGAACACCACAAGAAGAGCAATAGGCCATTCTGAATGACAAGCCTGTTGATTCAAACCACCAACAGAGCACAGCACAATGCAAGGGAGACGAAGAGGCATGCCATTGAATTTCTATATCTGTTTCCAGGATGTCATAAAATCTTGTCATGGGGAGAGTAGTGGAAACTGTGAACTTGACTACCATCACAGAGGTGCCTATGAAGAACTGTGGTTCAGTTTATTCTCAAGCCTCCTTATTTCAGAGGCTTGGGAATTGCAAAAGAGCAGATGCTGTCACGAAAAGGCTGTGACACTGAATTCATCATAGCAGTGCCACTACCTATCCAACATCTTTAGAGAAAGTCTACAGAGAAAGAACAATCTGGTATGTAAAAATTCCTGTATTAAGGCCTAAGTATGATTTTGGAGGGAGGGAGGGAAATCTTAGTATATTTGTACATATACACTGGGTGTTTAATGAATATACAGAGCAAGGATCTATGGTGCTGTTAAGCTCTTTTTCTGTCACCTAAAGGAAAGTCCCTTTGTTACTGTGAGACTAACACTGCTGAAAACTGAGCAGAAAATTATGGAATCAGTGATAACAGCTTCGGAGAGGAGGGAATTAGATACATTTTAGAACTTTGGAAGCCTTTATGTTGTGGAGACAAGGTCATTATTTTTCTATTATATCAAGACAGAAATGATCACAAGGTGTTAAACACTAAATGCATTTCTAGGCCATAAGATTTTCAACGTAGCAATCATTACTTTTTCCTGTCTGTATAGCCTCTACTATAATGAAGCCTTCACTCTATTAGTCACACCTAAAATGATATCTTTCTGCTGTTACTACTGACAATTGCACTATGCTTTTGGACAATTTTTGTACTATGAGAAAAGTTTAGTGTCATATTCTTGAGGAAAGAATGGTACAGAAAGGTTTTGAACAAGATGAACTCTTTCTTGAACAGCAGCTCCTGGAAGAAGATCAGCAGGGCAAGAACAACAGAGGCAGTCTTAGGGTAGATGGGATAAGCAGTCATGATGGGCAAAGGTGAATGTAAAAAACATTTTTGATGCAACTTTGCAATTAATAGCCAAGTTACATATCCCAAACATGTGTTTCCTTGTGCACAGGGAGAGAATTAGCTATAAAAACACAGACTTGCACTGCCATGGATAAATTTTTCTATCTGCCAGAGTAGTTCTGCACCTATCAAACTATCAAACACTATCACAGCTGGGAATAAATATCCCTACCACTATGAGTCTATCATCAAGTCTCGTATACTGAAGCAACTGACTTTCATTTAAGATTTAATACATGTAACATGTTCGCTTGCTTTTATGCTGCTGCTTCTCTTATTTATGAATCATTAACAAGGATGTAGAAATTATCCTCATTTCTCCACTTTCTGCATTAGTTTAGCCAAATGTCAGACTACGGATACCTGTATGCCTTCCCAAAAAGCAGCATTCTGTCACTAGTTCTCCCATTAGGTCTAAACATCTTTTTATTCCTCAACTAAGTCCCTTCATGCAATTTTTTTAATCTTCACTTTTCTGCCACACATAGCAGGAAGCTGAAAGCTCCTTTGTTCCTTTTTGCCCAAAGTTCTAAAGGACAATGAAGAGATTATGTAGCTGCTTCTCCCCCTGTTTTTTAATTTCCAGCATGTGCCAAGAGAAATGTATATTTATCTGACCTGGTTAACATGTCTAGACTCTGTTGCTGACTGGGAACCTCTCTAGACACCTCTGGGTCACCAAGAGACAGAGCCATGAGATCTGGGGAGCCACAGACGTGCAAGTGTGCTGTTCATATCAGGCAAATTAGCAGAAAGTCTAGTGAACAGTGGGTAGGCACTTTGATAAATCAGAGATACTGAGGATGGGTCATGGTGTTTGTGAAGGAAAGTTGTGCCTTATAAACATGTTGGGGATCTTGGGGTGGTTTGGCAAACATGCCAGCTTGAAACAGTTTTGATGGCTTTCAGTACAGCCAACAAGAAACATGAATCTACTATAGGATAATATGTTTAAGTCCTCACACAGACTTAAATAAATGGTAGATAAAGAGTAGGAGAAAGAAGTAGGAAAAACTCCAGGGAGATGTGCATTAGTGAACTTTGCTGTTCAACACAATCTCAAATAAGCTGTAAAAATTCAGGAGAGAAGTAGGGAGGTCAGAGACTTCACTAGCCTAATCAGGGTCATCCAGACAAGAGTCAACTTTGCATAAGTAACTGGTAATACTGAGTGACTAGGCAATAAAACAGCAGATGAAATGCTATACAGGTAAGCATAAAGTGATGCACATGGGTGGGGAAAAAAAGGCTATTAATTTCATGTATAAAATGATGGTGTCTAAGATAATCATAACCACATAGGAGTGAGATCTTGGCTAATGATATATCAAAAACACCAGCTGTGTGCTCAATAGTAGTAAAATACCAACACATATTCAGAAATATTACAAAAGAGGTAGAAGACACCAGAGATAACATCATCATTATCTTCCTATATAAGTGAAGAAGACTTGAATACTCTGTAGAATTTTTTTTTCTGGCACTCAGTAAAATATAATGGATTTACAAAAGGCCAAGACGGCAAGATCAGATGACTGAGACAGCTTCTGTCTAAGGAATATCCCCCCAAAAATGGTTGGAGCAGAAGAAGGGGCTTATGACATTGGCTACTCAGTATGATGATACAGAAACAAGAAAGGGGGAGCTACATGAAATGATAAGAAGCTCAGAGAGAGTGACTCATTGAGCTGTCTCCTCTGGTAAAAAGCTGGGGACATTAGATGAATCGTTCTGTCATAAGTTCAAAACAAATGAAAGGAAGTGACTTTTGAAACAACATGTAGTTTATCTGTGTGACTCCCTGCTACAGGATGCTAGGGGTTTACACAAGTTCAAAAAGAAACTTGGAGAAATTAGCTGATAAAAATCAGTCCAAGATATGCCAGCTGCAAGAGTCCAGGAGAGAGTGATAGGAAAGAATCATGCTTGACCCATTCTTATACATCTCTCTGGGCATCAGCTGCTGACCAAGATACTGGGCCAGGGCTGTATCTTTGGTCTAATTTAGGTCAGCTGAACCTCTTAGGCTTTTGTGCTGACAAAACTGTAAAGCTTCTATGAGGAGTAAAGCACTACTCTTCATACTCCACTACAACAGGATGAGGGTTTCAGGTCTACCAGAGCCCTTTATCAAGTTTTACATTGTTCTCTGTTCTTATGTTCCACCTGAAATTGAAGTTGAAATTGTCTTAAATGGTGGATAAGCACAAGTTGCAATGATAACTCACTACAACTATAGACCTATAGTTAGGTAAGTACATAATTTTATAAGTATAGTCTAACTACAGACTATAACTTGCTTCCCTGGCATGTTAAATATTGTCATTGCATTTATTCCTTATGCATCAGCACAGCACAGTATCTTAAAGAACTGGGTACAGAATATGAAGGAAGTAGAGCTAATAGTTGGAGGAAGGAGGATTTTACAGGGTTAAATAACTTCAGTAACACTGATGTCATTCTTTGCAGAATGTTTTCTAGGCTGTGTGCAAACCTATCTAATTATAGATTATAATTATAAAGCCTAGCATGCTGGAATACTACCATCTACCAAAATCAATAATGTCAAAAGGTGGACATAATTAAAAACAATATAATTGTAATCCTGCCAAGAATTGGCTCTGGCACACTGTACTAAACCACTCAGAACCAGAGCTGTTCCAGTGGGTTTATCAGCATCCTAAACAAGCTATGCCCATTTTCTAAGTTTTTGTAATTACTACAATGAAGTAATGTTATTTTCCTCTTTTTTTTGCTCTTTCCTCTAAATAAAAAAGTGCTCAATTCCATTTAACCTTAAAGTGAAGAGTTTCCACATCTTATGAGTAATTTCTGTCTGTATTGTGACCACAAATCAAACTGTCTTCCTCTTTGCTTTGCACCCCATTTCTACTACAAGTTTCAAAGTTTTCCATTTGGATTGTTTCAGCTTGAGCCAGAGACAGGCTTGAAGTAGAAGAGGATGCTGTGAGCAGCAGAGGTATTTAGCAGTCTCCTCATACCTTTTATTTCCTTTTTCAGGTGCCCTTTATACTGCCTTGTGTTAGTAGTGACAGCCCAGTCATAGCATATGTTATTACATCATGAAGGATACTTCTGGCTGAGCCAGGAAAATTTCCTTTTCTCTTTCTGTTGTGGTTTTGTTTAGTGAGGGGGGGCCTAAGGTGGTAGCTTCTGTAGGAAACTGCTAGAAGTTGCTCCCCTTTGTTCAGTGGACTCAGCCAGGCCTAGGGCGGACCTGCTGCTGGCCAAGGCCGAGCCAATTGGTCGCAGAAAGTTGTGTGATAACGCATCTGCGATAACATATTTAAGAACAGGAAAACAGGAAAAAAGAAAGGAGAAGAGAAGATGTGAAGAAGCTGAGCTGCGGCAGAGCCGCAGAGGGGGAGGCACAGGCCTCGTGGGCCTTGCAGGCCTCACCATCTGGCCTCTCGCCAGGCGGCCGACTGGGCCCAACTCAGCCTGGCCTGGCTACAAGAAGTGGAGACGAGATGAGATGGATGATGTGAAGAGATTCTGAGAGGCGTCTGCCAGCCTGTTGTGAAGAACTTTTCTTGTGAGAGAAACAGCTGCAGACACCAATGTCAGTGAAGGAGGGGGAGGAGTAATGTGGCTCCTGGCCAAGATTCCCCTGCAGCCTGTGGTGACTACCATGGTGGAGCAGGTTGTCCTCCTGCAGCCCATGGAGGTCCACTGAGGAGCACAGATCCACTTGGAGCCCGTGAAGGACCCCACGTTGGGGCAGGTGGATGCCTGAATGTGGCTGTGGCCCGTGGAGGGCCAGCTGGGGCAGCCGTTCTGGAGAGACTGCACCCTGTGGAAGAGATGACCCACGCCAGAGCAGTTTCACGAAGGACTGTGGCGTATGGGTGGGACCCCACACTGAAGCAGGGGAGGAATGTGAGGAGTTCTTCCTCCAACTATGAAGCAGTGGCGTAAAACAAGGTGTGATGAACTGACTACAACCCCCATTCCCTCTTCCCCCCTGTGCTGCTTGGGGGTGGGGGAAGGTAGTAGAGATAATGTTAAGCTCGGGAAGAGGGAGGGGTGGGAGGAGTTTTATCTTGTTTCTCTGTCTCATTATCCTGCTGGTTTTAGTAATAAATGAACAGTTTTCCCCAAGTTGAGTCTGGTTTTGCCCGTAACGGTAACTTTAAGGATTTCTCCCTGTTCTTATCTCAAACCTCGAGCCTTTTTTGTTATATTGTTCTCTTGGAGGGTGGGGGGGAGTGAGAGAGAGACTGAGTAGTCTGGTCCCAGTCGGCGCTGAACTACGACAGTTATTTTGGCGCCCAGCGTGGGGCTTGAACTCACGACCCTGAGATTAAGAGTCTCATGCTCTGTGAATTACGTATTTAATAATTCTAATTAAAATACACATATATCAACAGAAAAAAAAAAAGAATTCCCGCACCAAAATCAAAATAATATCCTCACAACACAACAGTGGATAGACCATACAATTTACACACAATTCACCAGTTGTCCCTTCACCACAATCAGAACATAAATTTCCCCTAATCATTTTGCTTTTTGTCGAGTTCAATGCCTGTTTTGCCCATTACTGCTCCCAATTAAACTCAATCCTTATCTCAAGTTCTTCGAGCCCCGTGTTGGGTGCCAAAAAGACTGTGATGGTTTAGCCCGAATTACCACACAGTTTCTCACTCACCCTCCCCCTCCCCAGTGGGACGGGGGAGAGAATTGGGAAGGAAGGAGAACTCGTGGGTTGAGATGAAGACAATTTACTAAAATAACAAGGGAAAACTACAATAATAACAGAATATAAGGATATTAAAATATACAAAGTGAACAATGTATGTTTTCTCACCACCCGATGTCACAATGACCGATACAGCCCGTCCCGAGCAGCGATAACAGAAACAAAACCGAGTGGCAAGCAAAGGAGTGAAAGGGAGCCAGCAAGGTAGAGGGAACGATGGCAGCAAAACAAGGAGGAAAGATGGATGCCAAGGAAGGCAGATACCCACCCTGGCCTGCCCCCACTTATATACTGAGCATGATGTTTATGGCATGTAATACTCTCTTTGGCTACTTTGTCCCCCAGCCCGCAGATCTTGGAAGGATTTCAGTCTATACCGGTCCAAAGTTTGCTTACTGTATGTGAAAAAACTTCTGTGGATCCAGAGCAAAGAAGCAATTCATGTTTTAGCACAGCTGGACCCAAAGGATGTTCCTCCTCAGCTCTCCCCAAGTCCTTTCCATCCCCACCAGGATCTATTTCCTTAGCTAGAGCATGCAACATGCCCAGTCATTCCTGCAGCAAGGCTTCTCTGTAGTGTGAAAACAACTTTGCTGTCTTTCTGGAGATGGAATAAGAGAGTGCTGGCATGCCCTACTGCAGAGTGCTGCTGGTTTAGCCATGCTGCTCAGGCAGGGCTGACATCACTGAATTGCTCTCTTAGCCAAAAGCTGTGTAGGGATTTCAGATGCTCCAGGCCAAGGATCCATCTAGCAACAGCCAAAGAAGTGTGAAAGATGGTAATTCGCTCAGAGCCACCTCACACAATTAGAGATATCTGTGAAATATCTGCTCTGTTCAAGGGAACTTGCATGCAGATGTGTGACAGGGATATCATATCACTTCCCCATAACTTTCAAATTCAGTCTGTCATAATGGTGCTGTCTCTCTCTTTCCCCAGCAGGGAGCTGCCAACAGCTCTAACACTTGTCCGCCATTAATCCTCACTGTGACAGATCTTTTTACTCATTTTCTGGTGAGGAAACAGGATTCCAAACAAAAGCTCTCAAAACTCTTCACCAGCACTAACCAAGTTTGCAAACTTAGTAAATACTGATTATTTCAAGCCCAAATCAGTATGATGGTCAAAGGCAGAAAAGATTTGTCCATCCCATCTCTGAACTTGTTTCTTTGTCTCTTGTCCAGGCTGAGATGCGGATAAGCTCCATAGACAATGTAAGGATCCCATCCACTCTGCTCCGAATTCCACACAAGAACACAGACAGAAGATAAACACTATTCCTAGCCAGAGAAAAAGATTTTATCTCTAAGTCCATGAACAGTATGTTTTAGTTCAACATCTAGTTCAACTTTTTGTAAAAACAGGCATTTCCATTCATTTCATGGAGCTTGGCAATACATTAAAAATTATCTTTTCTGATACTAATTTATTTCCAAAGCATGTAACAATAGCAAATCATAGAGAAATAAGAAAAAAAAATCAAATACATAGTGGTACTTTTCCATGTACAAATCATCCACATGACCTCCTTGATTTCAGTAGGCCAAAAAGTTTAATGAAAAAAAAAGAAGACACTTAACAGACCACTTGCAGAAAACTCATTTTAGCATTAATTTCAAGGCATAATTTGTCTCTCCTAGGGCTGTTGTAATTCACTTTTCTGACCTGATGTCTGAAAGCAGAATAAGCAAAGCAAAGGTATAAAGGAGTTACACTAAAGAAGATAGCTGGGAAATATGCAGTAACATTCTCTGCATTAATAAAGCAATGAGGCAAGGACTTGCATGCTCAAAAAAGTGAATATACAACAAGTTTGCATGAAAATAAATTAAATCTAAATTAATAAACTTTATTCTGCATTGAATTAACAGATGTTCTACTGTATTCTGTAGCATTACACAGAACAGACATTTTCTAAATATTTACAAGGCTGAGTTTTTTAAAATTAGCCATCCAAATTACATTACTGCAGTTTGACTTCAGGGCTGTGGTCTGCAATATTAAGTAACTGAATTAAGTGAGGAATAAAATCATTGATCGATGCTGAAGTAGTTTCGCTAATGCATTTTGGGTAATTTTGCCAGCTGGACTGGTTCTCAGTATAAATCAAAGGCAACTGAGGGCGGCTTGCTCCCCTCACAGAGGACAAGTGAATAAAGCCCCTCTGAAGAAAAAGCAAACCACTCAGTGCCCCGGCATGCCACCAGCAGTGAGGTCCAGGGGGGAAATTTTTATTTTCCCTTTCAAAAGGTGCTCACTTCCACTTTCCAGGTCGGAAAGGGCTGGTTTGGGCTGCTGAAATTCAAAGACATTACTGTGATTTTGTCAAAGACAAATTTTACAGTGACCCAATGTGATTGCTTGGGGCAAGAGGCCATAACGCTGGTGGAGAAGGAGGAGTCTTGTGAGAAAGTAGTCTTGTTCCAGCTCTGAGGGAAAAGTGTGAGACCGCAGGATTTCCCTAAAACTGCGTAAGGTAATTCCCGTATAGTAATGCTGAAACTGTTTGGATGGTGAGCTATCGGTTTCAGCTGCCTTTCTAAAAGAAATCTAACACAGTTTTTTTTTGTTCAAATAACTCCATGACAATACTACAGCAGATCGGAATGAATGTAATGGTCTAGAAGTCAAGATCAGAAAAGATGTTAATGCCAATGATACATCAGAATCATTAGGCCTGATATACCTGTCTACCTCTACATATTCGAGGGCAATGCTAACCAACATGCACAGGGACATGGGAGAAATCTATCAGCAATGCCAGTGCATGTACAAACCTCCCAAGTTTTCCGTTAGAGACTCTGACTGATGTACCTTAAGTCTCTACAGCCACAGTTTGAAAAATACAGACAGTCTACATGGAGTGAAAAAGATGCAAATCTATAATGGCAGAGGAGGAGTTTTACTCAGCCTTCCACCAGCCTGCAGCTGCCTGCTGGCTAGGCCCTGGAGCTGTCTGCACTGTGACATTGGCTGCTGATGGCACCAAAGCTTCTGGGAAACTGCACAGACTCTCAAGTCAGAGGTCTATTTTCTTCTGAAAGTCTAAAGCAGCGACATGTGTGTTGGCACAACATTGCCTAGAGCAGGCAAAGGAAGAAAACAAGGAGAATTCCTTCTGCAATTTAGAAAACTTTGGTTACTTCAAAAAAGTGCTGCTGTAATTGGCCTCATAGTCACAAGGAAATACAGCAGATGGCCCCACAGTTCAAAAGCTGTGCTGTGGCCAACATAGTGTCCTTCCCTCTAGCAGGCATGTATTGGCTGTTTACCATCAAGCCACAAGGAGAGATCAAACAGACAGTGGAGAGAGACGACCATAGAGATGACTGTTTGGTGTTTGATCAGTTTTGGGAATGCTAAGTCTCATCCCAGTAGCTCACAGTAGGAGAAGCTGTAGAATAAACATGCCCTGGGGCTGAAGCAGAATTTCCTGTGCCTCTCACATAGATAATCTAAGTCAGTCTGATGCCTTGCAGATTTTGCAGTGTGTCGTGTTGTGTTTCACATGTAATAGTACTGGACAGCACCACCAGATCATGGTGCAAAACATGAGACACATCTTTAATTTTGCAGGTATTAGTCCTGACAGTTCTGATTTTTTTTTTGCAAAGATGAAAAGGCTTTCCAGAAGATCTGAGGCTTTAAGAGAAAAATCTGGGATGTCCATATACCATCTCTGTGTTGTAGCTTCTGAAATAGGAAAAGCCTTCCCAAAGGCAATGCAGGAAGAAATCTTCTGAATTATCTATACTATGGTAGAGGTTCTGAAAGGCAAGAAGTGGAAGAAAACAGTGAGTTTGTCTTTCTGCCATTACATGCCTTTTGCTAAAGCTTGGACTGAAGTTACAGCCCCAGAGACTTCTGGTTCAGAGTTCCTGTAGTGATGCATAAAGGTAACTCACAGCCTTGGCAATTAGGATATACACTCCATCCCACTACCCCATCAGATTTTCCGTCTGTTTGTGAACTTGCCTTTGCAGGGGCTGCACAGCAGACTTGGCTTCTTATAGCTTTCAAACAGTGCCACTTCCTGGCTTAATTGAACCACTGCACCTCTTCAACTACTGACCTGTAAGAAAAGCTGGGATGTGGACTAGACATCTTGTCCTAGTCAGGAATCAGTCCTGGAATGCAGCTTGCACTATTGTACTGGGATAAGGTCCTACGTCTGAAAGTGAGGGTGCTTGAACCAGGAGAAAGTCTGACATTCTAATTTCAAAATGCATTCATATCCTGAGGAAACTGCTGTTTTGGCAGCACCTCAACCAGTCCCAAATCCTCAATTTACTCTTCCTAACTAAATCTTCTTAATAGCTACCAAGCATGCTTCAAATGACCCCTGACAGTTAGGAGCATCTCTACTCATTACAAAGCTAATGCATTACTAGATTTGCCTCCTGAATGTTACGCCCATCTATTATCTTCTCATCTCTTCAAAGATTCCTTTGCAAAGTTAAATAAAATTCACAACTACAAAATACCCAGGAACCGCTGCTGGCTTCCCATAGCTGAGTGCATTGCAGACATCTAAACTGAATGTTTCCTAGGGCTAGCAGTTAGTTTACTTCAGATATTAGCTGTATGTTGTAGTTTAGCCTCAGTTGGGGCCACACTATGCGGTCTCTCTCTCACTCCTCCCACCCTCTGAGAGAATAGGGAGAGAGAATATAAGGAAAAAGGCTCGAGGTATGAGATAAGAACAAGGAGAAATCCTTAAAATTACTGTTATGGGAAAAACAGACTCGACTTAGGGAAAACTATTCATTATTACTAAAAACAGCAGGATAATGAGACAGAGAACAAGATAATCTCCTCCCACCCCTCCGTCTTCCCAGGCTTAATATTATCTCTACTACCTTCCCCCTCCCCGAGTGGCACAGGGGGGGAAGAGGGAATGGGGGTTACGGTCAGTACATCACACATTGTTTCACACCACTGCTTCTTCATCGGGGAAGAACTCCTCACATTCCTCCCCTGCTTCAGTGTGGGGTCCCACCCACGGGCCACAGGCCTTCATGAAGCTGCTCTGGTGTAGGTCATCTCTTCCATGGTGTGCAGTCCCTCCAGAATGGCTGCCCCAACAGGCCCTCCACGGGCCACAGCCTCCTTCAGGCATTCACCTGTCCCGACGTGGGGTCCTCCATAGGCTGCAGGTGGATCTGTGCTCCTCCATGGACTTCCATGGGTTGCAGGGGGACAACCTGGCTCACCATGGTCATCACCACAGGCTGCAGGGGAATCTTGGCCAAGAGCTGCATTACTTCTCCTCCTCCTTCTTCACTGACCTTGGCATCTGCAGCCGTTCCTCTCAAAATGAATTCTTCACAACAGGCAGGCAGACACCTCTCAGGATCTCTTCACATCTCATCTCGTCTCCACTTCTTGTAGCCAGGCCAGGCTGAGTTGGACCCAGTCGGCCGCCTGGCGAGAGGCCAGATGGTGAGGCCTGCAAGGCCCACGAGGCCTGCGCCTCCCCCTCTGCGCCTCTGTCCCCGCTCAGCTTCTTCACATCTTCTCTTCTCCTTTTTTTTTCCTGTTTTCCCGTTCTTAAATATGTTATCGCAGATGCGTTATCACGCAACTTTCTGCGACCAATTGGCTCGGCCTTGGCCAGCAGCAGGTCCGCCCTAGGCCTGGCCGAGTCCACTGAACAAAGGGGAGCAACTTCTAGCAGTTTCTTACAGAAGCCCTAAACAAAACCAGAACACAATGAAATCTCACTGAATCCTGCAGTCCTCCACTGTATTTCTAAGGCACGCACTAGTCAGCTGCAGGCTTAGCAAATAAATATTTGAATGTGAAGGGACATCATGATTATTTAATTCCTTCCACGCATTGCTTCTTAGGGTACTACATATATCTGTCTTTCTCCACATATAAGATAGATTGTGGTAATAAAACTGCAGTGAGTGGGTAGTAAAAATACCTCCCTGCAGAGATTTTTAGAAGTGGTTTATGTGTCTTTCATGTAGCTTCCTCAGGTACTGTTTGTAACCAGCCCAGCCATCTGAGGTACCCTTGAAATACTTCATTTTGTCAGCATGTAGCATTCTGCATACTCTGCTGGTTCCCTCAAGCAAAAAGCAGTTAAAAGACATCCTCCTGCAAAAAGTGCATATTTTTCAGCTTTAGGTTGTGTTCCAGAAAGCCCATAAAAGCCTGGAAGGAGCTCCAAAATGTCCCAGAGCCCCAGGACTAACCTGACGCAGACCCACAGTCAGTTTCTGTTGTGGAGTTGGGAAAGCCCAATTTCACTTAACTAACTCCAAGCTTACTGCTAAACAGCAGATCATGAGAACTCTGCTTGTTCTGTCCTCAGCCCCATTTGTACAGTTCAATCAGTGAGTCAAGTCCATTGAAGTACCTTCATGCCCACAGGCTGCACAAAATGAGCATGGCTGGATGAGAGAAGTTTTACAAAATGGTAAGAGTAATGCAAGGCTGACCAGGCTGAAGGGAAGACATCAAACATCAAATTTAACTGAGCTCAGCTGTTGCTGCACTCCCTGAAATAGGATGTGTTCCACTGAACCCACAATTAGCTCAAGAAAATAGGCTTTTAAGAGTATTAGTAGGGACAGCCCCAAAAAAGAAACCAGGAGGAGGTATAGCATAAAAACAGCCATTAGTTTGAGTGTTCTGTAAATGACAACCCTCTCTCCTGCCACACAACACAAACAATCTACCCCTGATTGTAACCCCACTTCTAGGCTGTCTAAAAAGCCTGCTGCTTTGAAAAGCCGTCAGGTAGCTGCCGCACTGCTGTTAGCACACTCAAAGCCTGTGGGCATGTACTTACTTTGCCAACAGTTATCCGTTATTCCTGCCCTAGAGAAACAGATTCCATCCACAGCAAAGTGGAATACGTGAGAAGAGGAATCTGTGCAAAGCATTTATCAAACCTCAGGATGATCATCTATAGAGGCTTTCCAGAAAGTATTGCTCTTCCTGCAGAGGTGAGCACCACCACCACATTATAGAGAATTAAGCCAGCACAGTATATGATGCTGGTGGACTATATATCCTCCTGGCAAGGATCTTGTCATCACCACAGGAGCATTCAAGTTTTTTCCCAAGAAGTAAAGCACAGTCATAGAATAATAGAACCATAGAATTGTTAAGAGTTGGAAGAGACCTTTAAAGATCATCTAGTCCAACCCCCCTGCAAGGAACAGGGACACCTTCCACAGGTTCCTCAGAGCCCCATCAACCTGGCCTCGAATGTTTCCAGGGATGGGGCATCAACCACTTCTGTGGGCAACCTGTTCCAGTGCCTTGTCACCCTCACAGTAAATAATTTCTTCCTTATCTCTAACCTAAATCTACCATTTTTCACCTTAAAGCCGTTGGCCCTCACTACATGACCTTGTCAAAAGTCTCTCCCCAGTTTTCTTCTAAGCTCCCTTTAGGCCCAGAGCCTTCTCTTCTCCAGGCTGAACAGTCCCAACTCTCTCAGCGTGCCATCATAGAAGAGGTGCTCCAGTCCTCTCATCATCTTTGTGGTCCTCCTCTGGACTTACTCAAGTAGGTCCACATCCTTAAGTTGGGGGCTCCAGAGGTGGACGCAGTACTCCAGATGGCGTCTCACCAGGGCAGAGTAGAGGGGCAGAATTGCCTCCCTCAACCTGCTGTCCATGCTTCTTTTGATACAGCCCAGGATGCGGTTGGCTTTACGGGCTGCAAGTGTGCAGTCGGCTCATGTTGAGCTTCTCATCCACCAACACTCCCAAGTGCTTCTCCTCAGGGCTGCTTTCAATCCATTCTCCGCCTAGCCTGTACTTGTGCTTGGGATTGCCCTGATCCTTGTGCAGGACCTCGCACTTGGCCTTGTTGAACTTCATGACGAGTCATTGGTAGCAGCTCTCTATATCAGGTGCCAGAAAGATCTGGCTTTGAGTTATGCCCAGATTCGTCCCCAGCAGCCTTACTTCTGCCCAACTGTTTAATATGGGTATATGTACAATACCAGACCAATGTCCATAGAATGTTCTTTAAGAATAAGACATAAACGAAAAATACCCAGTAGGCTCCAACAGGTAAAGAAGCAAACCAAAAAAACATCAGGACTACCAGCACACGTACGCTTTATTAAGCATCTAAATATTGCTAATTGTTGCTATATTAGATCTAGCAGATCTAACCTTATTAAAATATTAATTAATAAAAGTTTTTATAGATTTAATAGTAACAATGATAATACAGATAACACTCGTGACTGCAACTGAGATGACTGGCAGTGTCACATGGACAGGTGTCTTTGGTTAGGAGGATGTCACTGCAATAGTGAGATCCTCAACTAGTTCTGTGCTAAAATCAGCTTTTATAGGTTTGCTTTACTTACACGCAATTACTAACAGCTCTGATCCAAAAGTGCACCAGAAACCACAGGCAAAACACTGTCTTCTGGTTTTCAGAGCTAAGTGCCCACTGTGGCAAAGTGCTTGTGGTTTTGTGTCAGTGGTGTTTGCTGCAGCACACCACTGGGTCTAGGGCTGCTAAGAGAGGAAAAATTCTTTCACTGGAGCCAGAACAGCTCCACTAAACATGCATGTGCTGAGATCGCAAAAATCAAACAGACCATGCATCAAGGTAAGTGACCAAGGAAAGATGAAGAAAGTTGATGAGGCCTTCTCATATTTAGCAAGAAGGATGATGCTGAAGGCAAGTTGAAAGCACAGTTTGATAAGGAGGACCCCCAGATATCAGACCCATGATGCTGAGATGCCAGTCAGCTATGGAAAATGCTGAAGAAGGGAGCCATGTAGTATCGCAGAACTGTGAACTTCCTGCAGGGCACTGTGAGAGATCACAGCTGCCCATCACAGAACCCAAACTCCCCTGCTAGCAAGTCTTTTCATCTGTTTGGCCTCCAGCCATTCTGACTAAAACCAGCAAAGACTTTGTGAACCAGAGTAGAACTATGTAAACCTTGTCTGAACACGAGGATCTTCCAGTCCTGAAAGATCTTGAAGAGAGCAATGGTGAAGCAGTCCCTGTCATATCAAAATGCATGCAGACTTGGGACTGCTTGTTTTCTAGGGACTGTTTCTCCTGAATGAGAAGCTAGTTGTCTCTCGAGTCAGGACACAAAAGATCTGTTGAGGTGCCAATGGTAGAGGGTCCAGAAACAGCTACTCAGTATCTTTGTTTCAAACCAGCATTATGACGATTTTCAAGTAATGTCCACTGCTGCAATAAAATCCAGAGATAGCCTCAAAGCTGACCAGAGGAAACAGTTGAAATCATCAGGTCTCAGATGTTGCAGCTGTATACTGTAAGGCTGAAATGAAGCAGAGACAGGAATCTTTTCCAGAGGATGTGAAACATGACCAGAGGATACATTCTACTTGACATCCAAGTTCACCACTGTACTATCAGTCTCTTTCCAGGCACTCTCAGAAACCAGCAAAACACATTTAAAACAATAATCCACGTAATACTGTCACAATCCATTGCAGCTGGTTACAAAGGCATTGCTTAAGTGGGAAAATAAAAGCATTTAGAGAATATATTGTATTATAAAACACATCAAAGCAGAAACTTTGCTGTGCAGCCTACTGACAGCTAGCAGAACAGACTAGAAGCAGAGACACTATTCGCTACGCCAGCAGTCAGCATTTTCCACAACAGCAATGGAGACCTTCCTATGGTGCAGCCTTAGAGCATCTAGAATCAAAGGCTCTATATTCTCTTGAATGAAAGATTCACAATTCAGGAAAGGGACACTGAGCTCTGCATCAAACGAGAAAATAAATAGCCTTAAAGAATGAAAATGAAGCTGCAAAGGTGTGCAAAGGAACAATTACATGCTACAGGCAGAAAAACAAAAGGCAAGGCTGTAAGGGCAGCATCCTCTCATGGAAACCACTCAGTCGCTCTTCCTATAATGCCAGTTACTTGGATTTTTGTTCTGTTCCTATTTTCACAGATATGGTGTGGTTTTGGATACATCCATGTACAATCATTACACGGAACATATGCAGTACAGACATGTCTAATTCAAACTCATCAATACACCATCACTAGATAGTGATAGTACAAGTCCACGAATATTGTCATGTGAAAGATGGGACATGTTTGGACAGATGTGGCCTACATCTTACTGTTGGTAGGAGAATCTCTGAGAGTACTTTTGTAAACGTTTTTGTTTACCAAGGTCAGGCCACTGCTTGAATTCTTCACAGAAAAGCTAATCAAAAGGAAGCTTGGGGAAAAAAAAAGAAAAAAAAAAGGCAAAAGCTAAATGAGGTCCCTGTTAGAAGTAAAAGAAATGCTTTACATAAAGGTGCATAGAGAGTTGCATTGCATTATGTCTCTATTCAGACACTTACTTAGATCCGGTACTGGATTAAGCTTAACTGAGTTGAGATCAATTTAATCCTGGGTGACTATGTCTATACTAGGGTTTAAACAGCTGAAATAATCTATTTTAAGTTCACATATTCAATTAATTTGGATTATTTTTTCTGACTGCTCCAATCTACAGGAAACCCCAAGGAAGTTACCGCATAAAAAGAGATATTCTACTTTTAAGTACTGATTTATATAGCAGAATATTCAATCAATGGAATAAGAAAATATTAGTTACAAAGAAAGTAAGTTAGAGATTCTTCACATTGAATTACCTCTGGGGAAAAAAATGCACTTGGCTGCTATTAGCTGCAGGGCAGGTTTATGCTTTCAGGGCTAGCTAATACTACTGTTGGCACCATCTCTTGTGAGGCTTGGGAATTTCAGTCAAACTGGAATGTTTTTACTTTTATGTATTAGATTAGCACCATGTTCAGGTAACAAAGTGTCCTGGTTTCAGCAGGGATGGAGTTAATTTTCCTCTCAGTAGCCAGTGTGTTTCGGATTTTGTGTGTGAAGTATGTTGATAAAAACACTCTGATGATAGGAGTTGTTGTTAATGAGACCAAGGACACTGTCTGGTTTTCCAAGTCTCGCTAAAGTCTCGTTAATGTGCAGATTAACGAGATGCAGATGTGGGAAGCTGGGCCAAAGACAGACAGAATAATTGATCCAAACTGGCCAAAGAGAGTATTCTATGACATAAATGTCATGCTCAGTATATAAGTGGGGGTTGCCCATGGGAGGGGGCATTCCATTCCATTCTGGCACCCATTTGGGCACCCTTGGCATCCTTTTCTTCTCTCTTGCTTGCTGGCATTGTTCCCTCTACCTTGCTGGCTTGCTCTCCCTGGCTTTGCTTGCTGCTCGGGACGTGTCGGTCATTCGGACATTGGGTGGTGAGAAATCGTACATTGTTCATTTTGTATATTTTGTATATGTTAGTATCCTTATATTCTGTTATCTTTGTAGTTTTTAGTATTTAAGTAAACTGTTCTTATCTCAACCCATGAGTTTTCCTTTCTTCCCAATTTCTCTCCCCCGTCCCGCTGGGTAGGGGGAGGGTGAGTGAGAAACTGTGTGGTGATCTGGGCTAAACCACCACACAAACGGAGTTAGTTCAGTTTCATCATGTATTTCTGTTGTTTAGGTTTTCCGCAATGTTTTGCAGCCTAGCTTTAAATGAGTCATTTAAAACTAACACAAAGTAATGGTAACAAATGAGAAAATATTGAAGAAGTTATTTCTGTCCAAATCAAAGCCAGAGAACAGCCTGAATTTCTGCAAGTATATTTTACATGGGACAATACAAAACATTGACTTACAGAACAATTTTTGCCACAACCATTTTAAAGGTCACATTCAAAACAGATGCTGATGGTGGTGCTTTAATCATTCCTGAAGTGAGGTATACATGAAAAGTCACTCTTCCTGCAAACGTGAGCAATTTCTTCATGGTATATGTGCCAATTAAGAGACCACAAGTTGCACAGAGCACTAAGTGACTATATACTTCTGCTTGCATAGAAGCAAGCTTCTGTCATCTCTTAAGTACTCCAGCTTCTACAGAAGTCAGAATATCTGTAATCACACTCCCATAAAACAGAACCCCTCCGTTCAAGCACATCTTCTCTAGATTCCTGTAACAGTTGCTGAAAATGCAAGGAGGAAAGAAGCAGGCTGAGCCAGGCTCATCACTGGTTAGATCACAGATGGATGGAAACAACTAGTAGTACAAAGATTCAAGGAAGTTTTAGAACCATTGAGAGCATGGAAGATTTACAAAATGTAATGCTTGCTCTATTGGTGCTTATATTTATTCACTTTTAAGTGACTATACACAGGCAAAGGGACCTTTCTGCAATAAATCTCTCATGCTGGTATTTAAATGAAGCTAGTAAGTGGCAAATGCCTATTTTCCTTGGGACAATTATACATTGGTACTATCAGTGCAAGTAAGAAATATGTGTATGAATAAAGCCCTGACTTCAAACCAGCCTACAGTCATTGTCAGTTCCTAGCAAGCCAACAGCAGGAATAAAAGCCCTCTCAGTGTGTATAGAACAGTTCACAAGCTATAAATTTGCATTACTGCATGTAGATACTGCAAGAAATTCAACTACTGTAGCACGTGCTTTGCAACTTTACTGTACTATCTCAACTAGGCATTTCAATTAATTTTACCTAAAAACTCCCCCATACCTTTTATCTGTTGAGGTATTAAGATAAATCTTAACGATCTTGAAGGAAAAAAAGCTCTTGAAATCACAAAGTGGGCAAGCACCAGTGTTTATCAAATACCACAACAGACCAAGCTTTTCAAAGGCAAAATATATTCAGTTCATTAATCAAAGCTTCCTTTAAGCAAGATGAAACCATTTATCCCTCTAGCAGCTCAAAGTAGAATAAAATACATTCAGAATGTGTGTGGATATGCTTTTCAATTTGGCATGCGTCTAAGTCAATGTCTGTGTTCCAAAATGCTGCAGTTGGCCTCTGCATCAACATCACCAGGTAAAGGGTAAGACTGAAAGTAACACATACAGGTCGGGTAAGTGCCTTTCTATCCACAGACATACAAAGACGTCAGGGCAACTCTGGTTTTACTCTTTGTAGCTGAAGCCATTTCGTTTCCTTACTGGCAGTTACTTGACACACACTTGTGATAGACATATTGCCATTCTGTGCAGGGGAGTCATGCTTTGGATCCTGCTTGTGTTTTGACTAAAAAAGGTTGGTTATGACAATGCAATGCCACACCACCATTGCTTCAGTCATGCCGTATTTGTTCCATGCTACTGTATTATGACAGATAGTTCCATATGTTCTTGGGGAAAAATGGGACAATAACTTCCAGCCTGACAGTATTTCAGTTAGTTTCTCTGCTTTTATTAACAAGCATATAATATTAGTTGGCAAAACACTGGATACAAGCTTCACTATCATAAAATCAAAACATTAAGCAATAATAGCAAAAGGCTTATTCAGACAAAACTAGCCACCAATAGTACAAAAATTACACAGCAACACAAAGCATAAAAATTTGTAAAATTTCAAATGAAGCTAAGCCAAAAATATGGTTTTACACTGTGACAGTTCCAAAATCTTTATTTTGCCACATATAAGGATCAAGGCTTAGTGGTTGCACTGGCTTATTGTCCCTTAACTGTAAAATAATCTTGTTGCAGAAGGAAAGAAGAAACTCTCTTTTTGTCCAGGTAGGTCGCCTGAATTCAAGATTTCATTAAACCAATGTTATGAGTTTCAAAAAAACCCAAAACCCCCAAAAAACCTAGAACATCAGTATTCAAAAATCAGGGCTACTTCACCAACACCTAACCATTTGCATGAATAATCCCACTGGTTTCTGTGGGAACATCCAGGTTATTAGCAAAGTCACCAATATAAGTGTTTATAGTATTTGACATTTAGTTCCTACCTGACCACTAGGTCACTGTGGCTTTGCTAGATTTCCAAGAAGCCCTAACGATGACCACACATGAATCAAACAGCAGGACCAGAGCTTAAATTTGTATATAAATAAACCATAACTCCACAGTAAAACATTCCTGTTGACTTGCCATAAGATGCAAATTTCTAGAAAATATCTGTACAGATCACAAGTTTTGATTAAAGTAGAGACTGAAGCATTGTTCCATGTTCCTTAATGTTATTCCCTCTGCAACTTTTTACTTCAACAACAGATCTCAAGACCTAGTTACAGTTAATTATATCTTATGTAGTGATTCTAGTATATGGGACAATTTTTTGCCCTGTTAACAACTTTAGGCAGACTAACTGAAGTGTAGGTTGCATTAACATTTCTAGTGAAATATCCAAACTGATTACCTGAGGAAATATAGAAACTTGATTTTTCTGTACAGTCAAGCCTTCTGTACAAAATGCATTTTAAGTACTTAGTAAGATTATTTAGCTCAATGGTAAGATGCATAATGCTGTAAGATAGGCTAGTTGTATGGTTATATTTAAAAAACTCAATGAATTTCCTAGGATTAATTATGTTATTTATAAAGACAAAAAGCTTTCAAAACCTCACAGCCTATTGGAAAAAAAAAAGCACCATTATAGTTGTAATCTGATATTTTTAATGGTCCCATATCCCTAGAGGTGAGAGTGTTGTGTATACTATTGCACAACCAATAAACATAAATATTCCTAGGTTTGATGGTACACAAATATACCAGACATAACAATGGCACAAAACATTTTCAGATAGGCTGTAAGTCTTGCCGATTGCTTCCACAATTCACATTAAGGTTTCTTGCAAGATCATTTATTTCAAAATATTTCTGACAGATAGTTCTTGTACTTACACGAATTTAAGTCCCACACTTCACTCTTAAAATAAAAATGGAACAAATAAAAAAGCACCCCCCCGAATAATAGCCCCAAATAAAAAACTCGATTTGAAGAAGTGAGATAAGCCATCTACATTCCTTTTAAATTTAACGGTAAGTAGATGCTACATTTACAATTTAAACATATGCCTAATAAATGCACGCTTCAAACCTATTGCACAAAAGCATAAGTAATGCTCTTTATCCATACAAAACAAAAACATACAAATAAAAGCTACTCAAACCCAATGTAAAAGGAAGAAGCTTGTAAAAACATCTTACAATTTCATTTTATATGCCCGTAAATAAAGCTGGACCACTAAAACCAAAAATACTTGAATGATAAAATAAGATAGAAGGCTTAAAGTAGAATAAATAATTTTATAAAGTTAAAATTTAAAACCCTAAATCTTATTTAAATTCAATACTATATATTCTATCAGAATTCTCTGTTTTTAATGCAACCTTATATAACGAGACTCTGAGCCTAGATGATTCATCAGTCTCAATGCTGCTGAGGATAATGCTGAGGATACTTCTTTACTGCAATTATTTACCAGCGTAAGCAATTGTGAAAACTACTTCACAGTAATGACATCTTAACAGAAGCCAAAATAAACTAACATGATCTTACTAGGACTAAGAGATATCTATGCTGAGCCCAACTTTTAGTTCAACTTTGAACAACATCAGGGTTATTTTAGCCAATATAATCTTGATATAAATTAAATGTCTCTTAAGTTTCACAGAAGTGAAACAAGGCTCTGACCCAAAGGAGACCTCCCCTCCGACCTCAATTCAATTGCATTGTAGTCTTTTAGTAAGGCTAACGAAAATAAACATGATGGTCCAGACACAGATACATCCCTCCTAAGGGAAAGATTTTCTGTAGCAAGATGTTGTGACATGTGATTTAGAAAAAAAAATAACTGGGTGGTTTTTTATTTGGTTTGGTTTTTGGGATTTTGGGATTTTTTTTTCCTTTTCACTGGTGAAGTTTTATCAGATTAAACACATTGCAAAAGCAGTTACACACAATTATGAGCAAAAAAAACAGCTGTAGGTACTAATATTGGCTTGAATTTATGTGTCCATATAGGTATAAACAGAGTTTTCAACATATTGATAGCACCATAACAAATTCAAGTTATTCTAAAAATGGTTATAAACTTATATGTTCTGTAGATTGTTACTGCAAGAGATAGATTCAAAAAGCTTCTGAATTTGTGTATTCGTAACTAATTTCTCAATTGCAGAAGTACACAGGAAAGTACTAAAATCTCAATGTACTTTAACAGCACTGCATCAATATCTAGTCGTACAAAAAGATTCTGCAGTACACACATTCTGAGGTAGACAGATCTCACATATATGTATTTGTTTTTATGTATGTATATAACCATGTTAAGGTGGTTAATCAGAGTGCTGTCTGGCGGCTTTAATTTTATGTCTACATCATGTACAGCCAGTGTTGGTATACTCAGGGTGCACCGCGAGTGGACGCTTACAGCCCTGTTCCTACTCTCAGTGCCTCACTGGCTACTTACACTAGGACAGTAAGAGCCACACAGACAGCTCCAGGAAGGCCCAGTATATCAGTTTGTGTACACATCCATACCACCTGCATTCACTATTTCATGAAAAAACTATAAAAATTGTAGACCCACTATCTAATTTGTTCTCTTCTTCCACTTCAAGTAATGTTAAAGACAGAAAACAACCTAAACTATATATAGTTTATATATAGTCCACAAACATTAAGACAAAACTAGAGCCAAGTTTGATTCCATTGCTCATATGCATGCACACACACTCTCGCCACACAAACTGAGCCACCCAGCCTGAAAATGGAGTTCTGCCTAACCAAAAACATTCAAATGCAGTATCCTATACTCTCATCTGCAAGGACAGCAGCACTTTTTGGCCTTTGTGTGGCTCTCCCTTCCATCTCCACAGTTCAGTAAGCTCTCTTTTCGTTCTCATTCACATCTGTGACTGTAATTAAAAATGAGGAACCCTGTTTTCAAAGGTAAACACAAGTTGGACCATCCCTTCTGCAGCAGCAGAGCTGAGAAAGGAAGTCTGAAGACTCCAAAGAAGGAAATTATCGGACACATACTGAAGAATGTGGTGCTTTGAAAACTCAAGAAGAGGAAGAAGATTTAAAATGCTCAGACAAACCTCTTGCAGTATTAGCTTCCTGTTCCCGAGTAACAAGTAACACTTTCTAGCAGAAGAGGGGAAGGAGCACAGCTAGAGGAAGCAGGGCAGTTACAGGTAAACTTGTTTTCTTATCCAAAGATAATTTATCAAAAAATAACAGGGTTTAATAATAGGAATAGTAACTAGCATGTTCAGCTTACTGGAAAACTCTTCCAAAAATTAGAAGGTTAACTACTTCCAGCTGCCAATAATATGGCATAGCCAGTTTTCAGTGATTTCACACCTGTGCCAGACAAGTACTCTCACAATCATACTATATATGCTGTACTGCATACAGCTTGCAGAAATCACTTTCAACTACTGTTTTTAAAAAGCCAGCTATTTCAAAAAGCCTTACAAACAGTGCAGCGAACACTGCTAAGTGCTATTGAGGGTGCATTCTATAACATTTATAGTTATATGTGCATATAGATGTATGCACACATATATACATGCATGTGTATTACCTTGCATCCATTAAGGCTGTTGCAAGCAAAATTATCAGTTAAGGCCAGAAGGTGCTAAAATAACCTTGTCTGACACCCTCCCTACCCCACTCCAAGACAGCTAGAAACTGTGCTAAAGAAAATGCTATGGTTTAATATGAAAACAGGTAAAGGAAATATAAAGCTGCTCATAATGATCAGAGGAATTTTTAATCAGGGAAGTGAAACCTGTAAAATATCACCCAAAGTTGTCAAAAACCCAGTGTTTAAATAGCTAGTGAGAGCAAATTCTCTCTAAATTAAAGACTGATTTCTGCAAGCCACAACTACATAAGAAATGTTTATTTTTTTAAAAGTTCACAAATCTAGCACTTTTGAGTATTTGTCATTATGTGGTGCAATTTATGCCACAGCAAAATATCAGGGCACATTAAAATAAACTGAAATTGCTTATATTAATCTTACCAAATGAACATGCATAGGGGCGTATCAAAACTTTACTAAAACACAAAGTGAGGGAGAGCAACAACTGGGCAAAAGTAACAAAATTCATTGGTTTCCAAAAATTTCAGAAGTTTTCAATGCAGCATAATAAATTATCACCAGTCACTATATCATTAGGTATGTTCAATGCTCTACATAACAACTTCAATAAAGCCAATGCAATCGGGCATACTATATATGATAATAACACTTTGCAAAAATATAGTTTTTAAAGATTCAGAATGTGAAAAGTAACTAAATGCAACTTGGTGTGAAAAGCCACATTTTAAAATCACTCCACAACATTCTATCTTATTTCTGTGTAACTGTAAGAGATAAATCAGGCTGAGCTACATGTAACTGTGAAGTGTTTTCAGTATCCATAAACTTAGTGCTGGTAGTGTCTTGTTGAGTTGCAACTTCTTTCTTCTGTACAAAAAAAAAGTATAAATATTTTCTGTCCATAAATCTGGGTAATGCATCCCTAGAAGAAATATTCAGAAGGACAGTCCGCTATGAAAGCACTACAGTCTTCCAAAATTATTCGGCTGGTTTGTGTCATGTGATTAGTGATGCACTAAGAAGGTGCCAGCTGATAGTCTCTGCAAAAAACGCTGTCCAGAAGGACAATAAAGTTCTCTTACAGCAAGTCCATTTTGGGTCTGTAATGTAGCAGTAGAGGTGCTTTCTGCAAGACAGAAATATGAGGTAAGTTAAGAAACAAAACCAGAACTAATCTGTTCAGTAGGCAAAACTTTTTGTTTCATAAATTAAAGCTTAAATGAACTATCAGAGTAGCTAGCTGACCTGTCAAAATTTCACCATGACAAAGATAAGATGCAATTTCATCTAGGGAGCTCAAACAAGAGATGAAGAATCCTTTCCCTTTTGTCTCAACAGCTGATCAGCTTAAGATCAGTTCCTCCAGGTCTGTTTAACTTGGAAAACACATTCCCAGCAAGGGAGAAATACAGATGCCTAGAAAGCAGCATAAAAGCATGTGGTTCATATTTAACAGCTCTCATTTGATTCCACTTCTGTGAATATATCCAGTACTTTTTCATGAATAGGTAAACTAACATCCACAACATACTGTACCAAGGAGTCCTGCGTCTCACGTAAAGAATTGCTTCCTCTTGTTTGTTCTGGACCTCTCATCTTCCAGTTTCATTTTACAACTCCTATCTCTTTTATCTCAGAAGGCAGTTTACAGTTACCTTTTCCATGTGACTCTTAATTCCATAGATTTTAATGACAAAAGTGAATAGCAGACTTGTACAGATGGACATCAATTTGATGCTCTTGTTTGGTTCTCTTCCTCCCCCATTCCCCATAAAAATCCCTGACACTTGCCTTGTATCCTTTCCTATTTACCTTTATTGAACTTAAGGTGCTCACTAATCACCTGTCACTCAGAATTGTAACGGCTTGCTTCAATGCTTTGTCTTCAGTCTGTCTTTACTACCCTAAATAACCTCAATCTTATCAGTGCTCTGTTACTGCACTACTCAAATCCCTTTCCAGGTCATTCAAGAATATCACACAAAGCAGATTCCAGTAGGAGTCCAATCATGACCTCCCTGCATTTTAGAGACTGATCACTGACTTCTATCCTGTGACTCTTAGGCTAGTAAATTATTTTTCTACACAAATACAGAAAAACACTTCTCTACTCCCACTTGCACCTCTTCTAGATACAAATCTAAAGTCACCAAGTGGTTCTACCTCAGTGTACACTGTAAGCTTGAACTGTGTTGCTTGTCCCTTATGAATACAAACTCTAGTTCAAATATTCCCAAATACAGATAAACTGACTTTGTAGGTGTGACTTGCCTCTTAAGTGTTCAATTCTGCAATTAATTGTAACAGTAATTTCACTTGAGTTGCCATTATTAATGTGATAATTAATAGCCAGAATGAATGCCCCATTGTTTCCTTTTCGGTTTCAAGGAAGTTGTTTAAAGAAACCATAATAAGCAAGTCAAAGATGTACTTAAACATTTTTAACCTTAAGCCTTGTTTATGCCTTTTAAATGCTGCTAGAAGTTTCCTTAACTTAGGCAGATAAACATTGCAATTACTGTCTGTCCTTCAGAAGTAAAACAGCCTTCTTGAGCTACAGAAGAGAACTGTGTTGAAAATTTCTGCCTTTTCTCCATCATAATCAATTTCCCTATCTACATAGGTAAAAACCTGTTTTACCTGAAATAGCAAAAAATAATACTTTCTTGTGGCTTCCACCTCCTTTGCCAGACTTGATAACAATTTGACAGTTGATGCAGTGTTTCCTTTTCCTGTGCAATTAATAATTAATTCCCCTTTCCTTCATTTTCTTGGAAACAAAATTAATACTTGATGTTTAAGGATGCTGTATTAGATATTTATTAAATTATCTTTTTATCAAGTTTGCAGTTACTGCAGTATAGTTCCAAATGATGTCTATTTTATAAACATTTTATTTTTTTTTTATTTTAGAAACATTTTATTGGGCCATTTAATGATTTACTTGGAACCACTGTATCATACCTTAAATCTCCATCTAGTAACAACTACAAACTTGAGTGTGTGATCCTTGCCAAGAATCTCTTCATTGCATAATATGTCCAGCTGACAAAACAAAAATGGCAGTTATTGATTGGGACACAGTATACGAAACAACACATTTCATATAACACTACAAATGTTTGACAGGACTTTTTGTTTTCTCTGAAGACACTGAACTATTGTTCTTGCAGTTGCTCTGCAGACAAAAATAGTACTAGGAAAGAAAAGACAGTGTATTTTCTCAATCTAAAGTGCTCAAAGACTGTATCTTTGCCTACCTATGAAACACTGTGTGAACTGGACTTAACTGTTTGAGTTAGCTTACCAACCAATACTAATGCCCTTTCCTGAAAGTTTTACATTCTTTTAAAAAGGCCTAATAAAATGATCAAGGGGACAGAATTCACAAATCTCAGACAGCTCTGTTATTTAATAAACTATGAAATTTTTTTTATTTAAGACCAGCCAGGTGGCTTTCTGCTACAAGGATATATTCTTAAAAAAAAACCTGTCTGCCACCTCCCTCATAAATTATATTTATGAGTTTTTTGCAGATAGTCAATAGCTATTTTTACTTTTCTATCTCCTCTGTTGAAAGATCTTGATATGAGAAACAGTGAGGATATCAAAATAAAAACATGAGGGTCACATGTGTACTAATCAGCTGAACTACAATAGCTGAACATGAACTAAAACTGGGAACCTAGTGGCCTTCTGTGATGGAGTGACTACATCAGCGGACAAGGGAAGAGCTACCGATGTCGTCTACCTGGACTTCTGTAAGGCCTTTGACACAGTCCCCTACAACTTCCTTCTCTCTAAATTGGAGAGATATGGATTCGATGGGTGGACTATTCGGTGGATGAGAAACTGTTTGGATGATCACATCCAGAGGGTAGTGGTCAACGACTCAATGTCCAGAAGGAGGTCGGTGACAAGTGGTGTCCTTCAGGGGTCTGTACTGGGACCAGTTCTGTTTAACTTCTTCATCAGTGACGCAGACAGTGGGATCAAGTCCACCATCAGCAAGTTTGCTGACGACACCAAGCTGAGTCGTGCAGTTAACGTGCCTGAGGGATAGGTCCTGCACATGGGTTGGAGTAACTCTCATTATTGATACAAGCTGGAAGATTAAGAATTGAGAACAGCCCTGCTGAGAAGGACTGGGGAGTATTGGTGGATGAAAAGCTGGACATGAGTTGTCAATGTGTGCTTGCAGCCCAAAAAGCCAAACGCATCCTGGGCTGCATCAAGAGGAGTGTGGCCAGCAGGTTGACGGAGGCAATTCTGCCCCTCTCCTCCGCTCTTGTGAGTGCCCATCTGGACTACTGTGTCCAGCTCTGGAGCTCTCAGCACAGGAAAGATATGGACCAGTTGGAGTGGGTCCAGAGGAGGGCCACAAAAATGATCAGAGTGCTGGAACACCTCTCCTATGAAGAAAGACTGAGAGAGTTGGGGCTGTTCAGCCTGGAGAAGAGGAGGTTCCAAGGAGACCTTATAGCGGTCTTCCAGTACCTCAAGGGGGCCTACAAGAAAGATGGGGATAAACTTTTTAGCAGGGCCTGTAGCAATAGGACAAAGGGTAGTGGTTTTAAACTAAAGGACGACAGATTTAGACTAGACATAAGGATGAAATTTTTGACAATGAGGGTGGTCAAGACTGGAACAGGTTTCCCAGAGAGGTGGTGCATGCTCCATCCCTGGAAACATTCAAGGCCAGGTTGGATGGGGCTCTGAGCAACCTAATCTAGTTGAAGATGTCCCTGCTTCTTGCAGGGGGGTTGGAGTAGATGACCTTCAAAGGTCACTTCCAACCCAAGCTATTCTATGATTCTATGAAGATGCATAAAAACAGTAAGTTCCACCAAGGTGTTTTATATTAACAATGCTTTATCACACAACCAGAAAGACCTGAATGTGCATGCAATCCACTTACATGGCTTTTCTATTTGGCAATAACTCAAATCTGCAATAGTCTATACCAATCAATCAAATGTGCCTAAGTTTAAATCCTTCTACTACGTACCCATTAATTGGTACCGGTACACTGATTACACCACAATTTATGTACTCTTTAAGAAGGCAAGGAGGGATGGCAAAGGAATAAACAGTACTCCTGAAAGTCTGTTCCTTCAATAAAAGCCCAGCAGGTTGTTAAATTACAGACTGGCACAGTGAAACAGAGGGCTTAAACATACACATTAAAAAAATATCCTCTATGTTGCTGCTGGGCTACAGTCAGAAGTCAACCACTTCCAAGCCAGCTGAGGACAAGACAGCAGATACAGTTATGCTTCAGGAAGACTAGCAGAGTTTGGGACCATACTCCAACCATAAGATAAGAGTGTTATTTTGAAGTGTACAGAAGCTAAGAAGGAAGAGCAATAAAGATGCAAACCAGCTATTGAAAAGTTTGAGCAGAAAGGTGTCGACACATTGGACTGGAAAGTAGATGACTTAATTTGGATGAAAAGTCTTAATGCAATTCAGTGAATCAGTGACACAACGTGGAGTTGGGAGATGTCACACTGAGAGTCAAGAGACATCTAGAGACTGTGACGAAGACCCAGCAAAGTGGTAAGCAGAAGCTGTATTCATATTTTCGCCACAATTACTTTTGAATCTGAACTAGGTGAAATGCAAAGAATTGCCTGCCTTCCTGTACCTTTCACCATAAATTCATCCCATGATTCCAAGTATTCCCTGCAAAGGAAGGGAAAAAGAGGTATCTGGTAATACTCTGCTTGTGGTAGGTAGCGACTTCAGGTTGAGCTTCACCGAGAACATAAAAAGGAATAAAATGTTTGTGCTGCTTTCGCTTAATCTGGGCTTCAGTAGAGTTTAAGTGTTTGCTACTGCCTGTCCCCTGCACTGAGTGTGAAATTTCTGAAAGGGTAGGGTATATCTGACTACAAGCTGTCAAACAACACACCTTGCCAGAGTCCATTTCAACACACATGGAAGCACATAATGAAGCCTTTTACCTCAACTACTTATATATGGACAGGAAAAGATGCACTGCAAATTTTGTTGCAAGACCTGTGTAGACCCAAGAAAGGACAAGAAAATGGCTATGTAATATAATATTCAAGAAATGGGGTATGCTCCTGTTTTCTGAAAATAAAATAAGACTAAAAGACATTCCGTTGCAAAGCAACAATCCCACACTTTTTGTAAGGTTTTTATATCGGCAAAATAATTTTTTAAAAATTAAAATATTACCTCATTAAAAGATGAAAGGTTAAGTTTTTTGGCAATGAACTTCTTTAGATGCAAGACTGTTGCTTGTGCTGAACAGCGAATCCATTTTCGTTTCAGTCCACGCAATTTGCTGCTATTACATTCCAAGCAGATGCTTACCTTCAGGAAAAAACAACAGCCAGGGTTGGCTGGAACAATTTTCTGCAGTCCTTATTATGTATTCCACATGCAGTTTTTATTAATACAACAAAGTGAAGAAGTACAGTACTAGTATTCCTTAAACTGAAATGCCTGTAGCCCTATTAAAGAAAATACTATCATCTGTCATTTTAGAGATAAATGCTACTGCAATCAAAGTGAATGTAGACAAAAAAGTTCAAGAAATAATTTTTTTTTTATGTTGGAACAAGGCAGCTCCAGTTCAAATTCATAGGCTGCCTTGAATGAATCCTGTTGCTGTTCAAGAGGACCCTATGTCAAAAACTAGAGTAAGAGAAACAGTAAGAATATCATTGACAATACTTAAGGATTGCTTCTAACATAACTTCTTCTTTTAGTGCAACTGCTAAATGCAGTTTAAAACAAAATTTTAATACATGTTTAAAAGATAATTTGAAGTTTAAGAAGAATGGATACAAATGACAAAACAAATTTTTAAAATTCTCAAGATTATCGCCCTAAAAGTTCTCTCTACATTCAATGCTTCAATTCTCACTTATTTTCTTGTCCAGCTATTCATTACCTAGTCTAAGCTGTTTGTGATGATTTACTTTACACACTAAGAGGATCTAGTACTAGGTCAAACCTTCCGTTTGAAAGTTCCCTTACACTGTAATTGAAAAGAAAATCAATCCAAGTTTAATTTACTCTGGACATACATAACAGAAAACATAAAAGGGATGGCTTGTTTATCCCAAAAGGAGATTTCACTCTCCAACTTAGTATTAGAGGTTTAAAACAAAATTATTAGTAAGTTAGTAGAAGTGCAAAAGGTTTTATGAATAATTATTGATACACATTCAGCTCAATGTATCACAATAACACTGGGATACACTCTGTCAGAAAGGCATGACAAATGATGTGAATTTGTTCTGAAAGTAAATAAATACTTTGGAAACTCATAAACAAACAGTCAGAACTATCAAATCTTAATGCAAATGTCTTTAATGTATTCTCCATTCCTGTCAAAACCCAAAGGTGAAACTCATGCTTACACAAAAGCTTTGGGCAAAATTGCATCTTGTTTGTATCAGAGGATAGAAAAAGCAGCTTGAAACAGTTACTCTTCTTCTGTTGTTAGCTTACCAAAGCACTAAAGCTGAAATACAAGAGAAAACTAAAACATGCTCTAGGAGCTCACCTGTTCATCACTTCGGTGGTAGTCATTATCTTCTTCCTGTTTGTCCTCAGAAGTTTCTTTGTTTGAATTTTCATCTGTTTTAGTTTCACCTTAGATAAGAAACCAGATATATGGGATAACACTCAGCAGCAGCTTGTAATGCTAGTTTGATTTAAGAAGCACAGCTTAGGACTGCAATATAGAATAAACCTTGCTTTTCCCAAACTGTACTTATCTCCTTAGGCAACACTAGCTGCCAACAGCCCCACACAATGAAGAGGAATACATATAGAGCATAACCTATAGTTCAACTGCTAGCAGCCCATAAGCTGGGCAACTTCAGAGAGTCTGCATGTAGGTGCTACTATGGAGATCTCCTTCATCAACAGTAATATGCTCTGACCAGCTTAACAAAAAAAAAAAAAATTCTGTGCACAAATAAGGGACAAAACAACGATCCTACGCTCATTGTATTTTGCAGTGTTATAAAACAATTGTGATTGAAATAAACTAACTAGGCACATACAACCAACAGGTCTAATGAATTTACTAGCCATCAACTGCCCAAGAAAGAATAAATAAAGGACCATTTACCATTTCGATGGGAATCTAGGTGCTGTTTTGTAGAACATGTCTCCCCTTTGATGTCCCCTGGAACTTCCATGCCCAATTTGTGATAAAACTCCCTTTGCTTTTTCATTTCCGCTGTTTAAAATTGTAAATATTAATCCCTGTAATAAAGTTCTAATGCAATATTTATGAAGTTATTCCAAGTCCCTTCCCTCTTAAGTGAAACAGACATGCCAACAAATAGTGGTATTGTCAGTATTTACTACTCTTCTGTCTTTGGTATTTTATCAAGTCATGCCTGTACTTCTCAGAGTTAGAATACTACAAAGTCATCTGTATAGCTACTATATTATAGCATTCCTATTACAATGAGATATCATTTTAAATACCGTGCCTTCTTTTGAATCCCTCCCACAATACCTCGGTCACACCATTGTTCTTGAATTTTTACTTATAGTTCTGATTTTCATTTTGCTAGACATAATTTTATAATTATTTAATTTTACTGATGTTTGAGAATGTTCTGGTTTTACAGCTTAAATGGATTAAAATACTCCATTTAAATTAAAGTTGTAACATATATTAAGACAAAAAATTACTAAGCAGTTATTATAAAGTACTTCTTTAGTTGAATGGATTCAGTCTCTAAGAGGATTATGAAAAACGAAAATTGAAAGTTACCTGCTAAGAAAGTACTCACACAGTAGCAGAAACTAAATGCTGTTCTGCATTACACTCTACCTCTGAGAATTCTAGAAAGCTGGCACAATGTAAGTACACAATTTAACAGGACCAAATTGGTGTTACAGTGTGCCAGCATTCAAAAGTTGAACTAATATTCTGCTCTACATAACATTACTTTTTGAAGAAATATCTCATATTTTCTTCCTCCACGCCTCCCCCTCAACTGCTGCTAGTACAGGTATGAAATTAAATTAATCACTAGTAATGACACAAACTAAGGAATACAGCTTTCCAGTGTATGTTTCCTCAGTTCCCACCCCTTCATTTTCATCACTTGAAACTTTTTTTTAAAAAGTGTTAGAGAAGTATCTGTAAAACAACCTCTAAAAAAGGTCATACCACAACTTACCTTCTTGGAGGCCTGGCACAAGTTTGTAAACAATATCTTGCATTGTTCTGTCATGACTAGCAAGAAAAAAGTTTAAGTCAACCATCTTGACTCAAAAAGTTCCAATACTAAATTAATGTAAAAATCTCTAAATTTACCTAAGTAGTACTTCAATTCTCAAATCAGTATTTATATGAAACAAGAGAGGACAGTAACATGAAACAAATTATGAAAAAGTACAGGCTAAGATAGAAACCCAATGGAAGTTTGAGGAAGAATAGTCTTGGACATGTAGAGGATGATGCCTCAGGGAACACGGCCTTCTGCATTATGGCAAGTATGTCACTAATAATCTCAAAATTCTTTGACAACTTTGAGGTAGACTCAAAAGAAGCAAGGGTAGTCTGTTTTTTACTCATACAGACTCATCTCTCACATTTCTACATTACTTAGTTATCTTTACCAGGCTTTCCCAAAAACTCAAGAAAACAACTCAAAGAAAAAGAGCACAAAAATAGCATTTTACTTTACTCTTAAAAAACAACTTTTTAACTGTGAGCAATATTATGCAACTCAGAAACCTGCATAGTTAGTGTGGCTCAAGTAAAAGAAAGGAAATGGAAGGCAGCAAGGCTAGTTAAGATTCTAAACTTTAATTCCCAGCTTATCTAGACAAAATTCTGTTTTAGTCTAAAATAAGTTCCTATCTGGAAGTATCTAAATATTACTCTAGATTCCAATTGATAAATAAAATCAGAAACATTTCAAATGTCTGTTTCAGCTGCTGCAAGGTCATTACCCCAACAGAATTTGCAATGCCAAATCCTGAATCTGACATAAATAGAAGAGGCTTACAAAGGTAGCCTCACGCTTCTCATCACCTTAGATAAGCACTTCATAGCAGTGGAGACCAGTGAACAAGTACAGAAATTGTGACAAATCAAGAGTTTTACAGTCGACCATTACAATCTTCTAAGTAGCACTACAAGAAGAATCAAAATATCATTAATTCTAAAATTAATGTAATTTCAACCAGCAGCAATCCCATTTGCATAGGTTGGAATTTTCAAGTGTCATGTATGGATTGCAGGAACATCTCTGAAAATACTTCAACATAAATGAGTAAATCAGCCATCACTACGAGATCAGAAGTGAGATTTTTAATAGCCTTCAGAAATGTGAAATAGGAGACACATTTGGTTTGCCTATTTTCCAGATAGAGGGAGATGAATAGGAGTACAAATGTACATTCTAAGACATATTGTAAAACTCCTACCTCTCAGTTCGGTGTTATAATACATATATATCCAAAAGTAGGCTGTGCAAAGGCTGTTTCAGTCTTGAATGGGTAGTATTTTATAACTAGTTCAGGCAAAAGACTTCCTTTGAAGTGTAATCAATGACCACAAACAAGTAACAAATTCCTTTCAAGCTGTTCTCAATTTGATAACTGGTTCCTGGCCCCATGTGGCACAGAAAATAAGCTTCTGAACCAAGGCACTGGTGTACTCTTATAGCTTTACAGAAGACAAAGATGCTGTCTTAAGTGTCATTTATTCATTCTTGCCTACTGGCATCTAGTTGTCCCTTCAAAATATAGACTCATACAGGGTATTATCAGTGTATCACATCACATAACATATTATCAGTGTACACTATTATTCTTCAAATGCAGTGATGGTGATGGTATAGTTTCAGGCTCCTGAATCAGGAACAGCTTGAGCAATATAAGTGCATATAGAACATCGACAGTTTTCTGTAAAAGTGAAGAGAAATTAGACTCACTTTCTACAAGCATTGTTTCTGCAGTTGTTATAGAACTAAGAAAGGCACATTGAAAACCAGCACAAATGAAAGGTAGGCAAAACACTACTTGATATGCAACAGCTAGCGCAAACACATTGTCACAATGGATTTTCACAAGCAAAAGTGACTACAGTTCAGTAAAATTAAAGGAAAGCACTGAAGGAAAAGAAAGGGAATTTCTTTTCTTAAAACAAACAAACAAAAACAAAAAATGCTTTGTAAAAAAAAAAAAAGGAAACTGATGGACAACACTACATTCATGTTAGGTCAATGTCGTAGTTCAGCCCTGATCGGGACCAGACTACGCAGTCTCTCTCTCACTTCCCCCACCCTCCGAGAGAATAGGGGGCGATAATATAAGAAAAAACGGCTCGAGGTTTGAGATAAGGACAGGGAGAAAATCCTTAAAGTTACTGTTACAGGCAAAACAGACTCAACCTCGGGAAAACTATTCATTTTTTACTAAAAATAGCAGGATAATGAGACAGAGAATGAGATAACCTACCCCCGTCCCTGAGCAGCACAGGGAGGAAGAGGGAATGGGGGTTATGGTCAGTTCATCACATGTTGTTTTACGCCGCTGCTTCATTGTCAGGGGAAGAACTCCTCAAATTCCTCCCCAGCTCCAGCATGAGGTCCCACCACTATGCTACCAATTGGCTCAGCCTTGGCCAGCAGCGGGTCCGCCCTAGGCCCATCCGAGTCCGCTGAACAAAGGGGAGCAACTTCTAGCAGTTTCCTACAGAAGCTACCACCTTAGGGCCCCCCTCACTAAACAAAACCACAACAGTCAGAAAGTGAGAGCACTCTGTGTAGAGATCAAAACAGAATGAAGGACAGGATTGTTCCATTCTAAAGCCACTGGTCTAGTATTTTTGCTGCCATATTCTTACCGGTCCTATGAACTAAATGGACCTTTAAAAGATTAACTGAACAATACAGCTGACAATTATTTCTCTCATTACTCTGTCAGACACTGGAAAGCACTGTTCAACTAATAATTTGAGGATATTGTAAAAGTATAGTTTCTTACAAATGTTTTATTTATGTAACTTTTACAAACCAAGCATATAAAATGAGAAAGGACTAAATCCCATTAGAACTCACACATAAATTAATAAATAAAGCAAGCTTCTAGAAGAAGCTAAGGAGTTGCAAATTCCTAGCAAAGTTTAATTCTATATCTCCTCAGTTACCTTCAACCTTCCTTTTAAATGTTTAACATGCTGATAAGCAAGTAAGAAAAGTTAGGAAAAAGTTATGCTATATTAAGGAGGCTGAAACAGTCTAGAGTCAATCTGTTTGCACATTTGCTTTCATACTTACCCAATATACTGTAACGGGTGGCTCTGATGTATAACAATTCTACAGGTTGGACAGGTGTTGTTTTCCTCCAAATATTTCACTAGGCAGCTTCTACAGACTGATAACAAGGACATTCATAATTAAAAAGAAATTTAAAAACATAATGAAAAAAAGTTTGTTTTTATGCAGTCACAGAAGTGCACCTTACTGAAATTTACACTGAGTTCAAGACCTTCAGAGTACAAGATCTTTCATTAATGTTCTTGATACAAGGAAGTGAAGCACTAGAATTAAGGCATCTGTACCCAGCCAGAGTCTTCCTAATAAAGCATAAAACGCACAACCTCACTCCAGAATTTACTGGAACAGCAACTTCTAGCAGGTCAAGATAATATTGCATGTACCATTCAGCTTGCACAGATGGTGCAGAAACTGTATGCCATTAAGATACTAAGCCTATTTGCTTGAATGATAGCCACATACAGAAATTAAGCGTACAGCTGCAATGAACCCAATACAAAAAAAAAATATTCCAGAGTTGAATACTTTTTAAAAGAATGGAAAACGTTCAAAAAGTGCATATCCAGGTGCTATTTTAATTCTAACTTTCACAGAGCACACTATAGTTAAACTTCCACTAGAAAAAAAATTATACAGGCACAGACCTTCAGTGTTTGTAAAATGTCCTGAAGTAGCTAACACAGTTGCTCATTATAAACATGGTTCTTTATAAGCATGCTTCTGGAACTGTTTCTATATGGATACATACAATCATTTGTACCTCATTCAAAGTAAACTATTTACAATTCCCCTCCCTTCCCTGAAACAGTACTCCTAGTATACACTACTGTATGATATCCTAACTCACTTGAAGTTACAACTTAAAAATTTGGGGGGGATGAGGTGAAGGAAATAGTTTTTTCTTAAACAGCAGGAGTTAATTTAATCTCAGTATTAATGCATTCATTCGTGTCACAGAAAATGAAAGAATTTCTGTAACTATACTGGCATCTACCTCTCAGACAAGATGATAGTACAATTACATAAACACCTGTTAATAAAAAAAAAAAATGCAGCAGCAAATGAAGTGTAGTAAGTTTGCATTTTGCATTGCACTTAGGACAACAGTATTGTTGCTGATAGAGGTTATGATTAAACCAAACCTCATGGCTTTGCACACTAAGCACAGATCTTGCACAGCAGTCTGGTCCAGTGGAATGCCAGAGCAGCAGAACCATTTGGAGAAGTTAAGTCAAACTCTAGTCTTACCAAGTCAATGAAAACAGAACCTGACAGTGGAAGCATAGAGAGGTATCCTGGGAAGAGTATAGGGACACTGCCCGGTTGTGTAGGGATGGAGTCGGGAAGGCCAAGGCACAGCTCGAGCTGAACTTGGCAAGGGATGCCAAGTCCCTCGATGAGGGTGGTGGAACACTGGAACAGGTTGCCCAGAGAGGCTGAAGACGCCCCATTCCTGGAAACATTCAAGGTAAGGTTGGACCAGGCTCTGAGCAACCTGATCTAGTTGAAGATGTCCTTGCTTATTGCAGGAGGGTTGGACCAGATCACCTTTAAAGGTCCCTTCCAACTCAAACCATTCTGTGATTCTATGACACCTTGTAAAACAAACTCCCATTTCAGTACATCTTCCAGTCTGGACTAAGTATACACTAACTTCTCCTAACCTGAACTCATCACAAGTTAGCTCAGGTTCTGGCAGGATTTTAGTCTAAGCACAGCATCCAAATAAATGAAACCAGATAGCTGCAGTCTTCTAGATTGGTTCTTTTTTTCACAGAGTCAAGTTGAGGTTAATAAACTCTCCTGAAACTGTAAGTCTTAGGAGTATGGGACAGCCAATATGGGAACTATTCTAGGGACTGAAACAACAGTAATACTAGAGTTTTTCCATTACCTGGGATTTCCAAACTTTCCGAGGTCCATTATCCAGATACTTGGGCACTGATTTGTAGGCCTGAACTGAGCTATACATTTTCTGGTTACTTTTACAGTGCACTTAAACGTATCAGAGAACTTTCATTAGAAAAGGAACAGGCAAGGTTAATCCTCACTGACTTTTTTTTTTTTTTAAGTTTCATTCCTTTTGACTTTTTTCATTTATGTATCCAATTCAAGAAATACAGTCGGTCTTTTATTTTTCTCATGAATCCACAAAAAACCCCACCTTTCATAACATGCGGCTTTCCTTTTCATAACATGTGAGGATAGTTTTCACATTAGTAAACACTAATGAAACTCAAATTACAAATGTAAAAGTTTAACAAGACCTGCATATATCTGCTAACCTAGAAGTAAACTAGGAAAGACTGAGTTACTCCTAATGAAGTTTTTATCTACTGACTAATAGGCCTGCCTGTCAACAACAAACTAAAGACAGGGCAGAGAAACAAGTATGACAAGGAGCAAAAAAAACTTCTTTTCTCCTGAATTCTGTTCTATAAAAGAAGCTGGCCCTGTCTCTCCAAAGGGCTCTCACCAAAGGACTCAAGAACTACATGTACTACTGAAGTGAAGAGTGTCTGAATGTCTGAAGGACAAGGAATTAGAGAAAAATGAAAAAGATATGAACACTGTGCTGTTCTGAGTAGAAAAAGAAAGAAAAATTGAAGGTGGTATAATTCAGCAGAGAATTCACTCTCTCAACAGAGATAGTTTCAGGATATCACTTTCAGGATAGATTTTGTAAGGATGCTTTTTCAGGAACATTTATTATTAGCATTAATATACAGAATACAAATGATGCCAACACATACAAAGATTTTTAGAAAGACATGGCAGCATATCTCTTCTCAGAAAACTCTAATTCTACAGGACACACATTGAAGTAGTATTCCAAAAACATAAACAGTCAAAATAAGGGAGGGAGAAACCACAGACCACAGGGTGGGAGGCAGGGGGAAGGACACAGAAACTAGCAAGGAGCATTCCCTGGCTTTTAAAGTAAGCACTGAATCACTGTAGCACTAAAAATTTCCTCCATAAGCAAATGTAAGAAAAGGTGTAAACAATGTCAGCTGAGGAGTGTTTGTGGGTTTGGGTTTTTTATTTTAAAGAACAACGAAAAAAGACCCTCGAGCTCTGTGTCAGTCATGTTAACTTGTTACAATACTAATTTTATACATAATCTTGTTAATAGCAGCAATAAAGAATTTGAAACAAAACTAAGTAGAAGTTTAGCTAAAGATCTCTACACTGCAAAAAGAACACTATGGAAATTAAGACGTGAAATATATGCAGAAGGGACATAAGAATAACCAAAGTGACATGGCAGCATGACAAGAACAAACTCTTTAAAGCTGACAAACAGAACTTCTAAATGAAATAGAATGGAAAATGTCATCTCTGACAAATCACAAGCACTGTATTTCCCCTTTGTAAGACATTTTAAGTGAAGATTAAGTCCACTGAAATTTTCATTTTTTTGCAGATGAAGCCACTGCCGTTAGATAATTCCTTTTAAAGAAAGTTTAGGACTATAGGTCATTAACCTGTTTAAACAACATACTAGCTTTATCAGAATAAGAGTAAGATACTGTGACAGAAGCATTTTAAAACATGGGATGTTTGAAATTGCATGACCAACACTATCTAATGGATTAATACAGGTGCATATAAACAAAATTAATCATATTCTAAGCTCTGAACAGATACAACCGGACAAATGGAAGCTCCTGGGTGACAAGGATGTGTTCGTAAATTGCAGGGATTCTGAACGTGCAGCTAGAAAAAACACTTTTGGTAAAACCCTGTAATGTAAGCTGTAAAGCCATTAACGTGGCTGCTACAGAGGATATTTAATTTCACTAAAGTCGGCCTCCTGGACTGAATGTTAATTCCTCATCTGATACTTACCTTGGTAAAGGAAACTGAGGATCAGAACAGATTCAAGACAGAGAACATTTCTTGAGTTACCACTCTGGACTACGAGGGGGCTTATCTTCAGTTGGAATCCTTCCTAGATATTTAGTTGGAACTGTGCTAATAAGCACAGTTCCCACCAGAATATTGCACACCCTAGCACTTCTATATCCCACAATGTCAACAACAAAGATGCTGGGACTTATACCTTCAGTTTTTTTGAAGTCCAAGGCTTTGCAAGGTGAAACTAGAAATTCACAAAGTAACATAACAACAAAACCTCACCTCATCACAGTATTTTGGAACAAAAGCTTACTTCTAGGGTACAATACAATATACTTATTCTTTATCAATAAACTACGGCTGCTTTTTGCAGAGAAACAGAGACATTTGGAAGGCTCCAGGTAGAGAACATATGCTATGTCAACTGCCACAGAAGAAAAAACTAGGCATTCCACATTCTTTTAGCACGAAGACAGACTGCTTTGAGTGCATACATTACCACTAATTGTACATGGCTTCAAGTTTGTGCAGTACAGCTTTAATGTTTTCTTCATTTGCTTTGTTAAAAAATAAATCATCTGTTTAAAAAGCGGTGTTCTAGGGAAGTACGTATTATTTTGGCTGATGCACAATAGATTTTTTAATTTCAACTACAAACCATTAAAACATGATGCACATCAAGCTTAAGAAAAAAAAACAATTTCTTTAGCTTAATTATACTTCTACTTACAAGTATGTAAGCATTCTGTAACAGTAGTAGCATCAATCAGGTATCCATTGCACAGACGACAGGTTATATGGGCATTAATGTCCCAAAGCTTAATCTTTCTCGTTAGCATCTTTGGTGTCTGCAGAAAAGACATATCAAAGTAACACAACTGTAGTGATGAGGTAACAGTCAGTTGAGAATAAATGATTAACTAGAATTAACCCTAAAGACGTGTTTTATACAGCTTCAGGCTCTCATATGCTCTACAAGCACATGCATGCACACAAGAACAATGGTAGCATTAACTTTTAAAGGACTTCACAGAGGTGAAAAAATATAAAACCCACATTAGTTTGAAAGTCAACATTTCAATTGCATAGAAAACAGTCTTTCTAGCATGCTATTAATAAGCTCCTTTACCAGCGAAGTAACTTGGATTTAAGATTAAACCCTACTATTCTACTGATCTAAGTCATCACATTCAGTCTAGCAATGGGGAAAAATTCACAAAAAATTTGGAGACGGAAAATCCTCAAAGCAATTTGAGAACTGAAAGCATTTTGACAATTGAGAAGTCAAAATAACTGGGTCTGATTTGGCACAGTAGGTTTAACCACACTTTCAACTGTTTGCCTTGTGCCAGTAGGGTTAAAGTATAATTTTGAAGCTGTGTCTTAATAATTGAGCTGAAAAGTAAACCTTCTGAAATCCTATTTTTATTTAAACTCAAGTTAATTAAAGAACACATTACATACTAAAATAGTCTCATTGGCAGAGCTACAATTTGTTTTACTAAGAAATGTGAACTAGAAAGTTCTTATCTCTTCAGAGGAAGGGGTGGCCTAACTATTATTAAAAGGAAGAAAAATCAGAAATTGAAAATGAAACAGCTCATGTAACATTTTTGCAGCAACCCCAATTGTTTTTAAAGAAAACACCACACAAAGCTCATGCCTTACAAACAAACTTTGTACCTTTTAAATATAGATATATTTTATTTTACCAAATATATTGAAAAGAAAATTGTACTGTTACTATAAGTTGACAGCATTTATTAACAGAGCAGGCTAAACTGGCTTACAATCTATAACATTTGGTTCCCACAATGCAGAAGTCACTGAATTACATTATTTTCCATTAAAGTAAATTTACTGTCCCTGGCTCTCAAACTAGCTCTTCCATCTAGCTTAGTTTGGAATATATTCAGAATTTGAATGGTGGCACATGTTCCCCAAATTTCACTTAGAAATATTGTACCAAGGTTGTCTAATCTTTAATTTAAATTGTCATATTCTTTTTCGGTGTTTAATGAAGTGGTAATAAGCAAACAGAACTACCAAAGGCAAACTTTCACACTAATCTGAACTAGCCCCCAACATAAGCAGGACATGGACCAGTTGGAGAGGGCCCAGAGGAGGGCCACAAAGATGACAAGAGGGCTGGAGCACTTCTCCTATGAGGACAGACTGAGAGAGCTGGGGCTGTTTCAGCCTGGAGAAGAGGAGGCTCCGGGCAGATCTTATAGCAGTCTTCCAGTACCTCAAGGGGGCCTAGAGAAAAGATGGGGAGAGACTGTTCAGTAGGGCCTGTTGTGACAGGACAAGGGGTAATGGTTTTAAAATAGAGGGACGTAGATTTAGATTAGATATTAGGAAAAAATTGTTTACACTGAGGGTTGTAGAACACTGGAACAGGTTGCCCAGAGAGGTGGTGGATGACCCATCCCTGGAAACATTCAAGGTGAGGTTGGATGAGGCTCTGAGCAACCTGATCTGGTTGAAGATGTCCCTGCTCCTTGCAGGGGGGTTGGACTAGATGACCTTTGAAGGTCCCTTCCAACCCTAACATTCTATGATTCTACGAAGAACTACTTTCTAATCCATTATAAGCTATAGAAAAGCATAACCAACGCTCACCCATTAAAATTTTCATTGTCCTATAAAAAAAATTACTAGGAAGACTCCCAAGTCTCATGGCTAAGAAGTAAATGACACAAAAATCAAACTTATTTATGGTATTTGAGATTTCTTAATTAAGCTAGCCACTAGCCATCACAGAAGAATGAAAGTGCAACTTGGCTTTGCAGTACACAAGACAGGTCAGAATCTATGCTAGGAAACTGAATTACTTTTCTAAATTGTATTTTATAGATTTATTTCTAACCAACTGAAAAAGCAGTCCCATATCAAACCCTTGGAAGTTAGTGCACAAGGTCTTCAGTTAAAGAAGCTACTGCATGAAGTAAGTACTTTTCTATGGCACAGGGAAGACCTATTCAACATCAATCTTTAGGAAGAGTTCAGGAGAGGGCTTAAAACCACCAGTTAAATAGAAAGTCAGCACATTGGAAAACATAATTTATGACAGGCAAAAGAGAAGTTAAGCTGCAAGGATACTTAAAAAGGCAGTATCAATAAAATGCTAGTTACTTGCCTAAGCAGGAATTTAGAAAAAGGTGTTCAGGATTACCGTAGACTGAATCCAAGCAGTAATGAGGTAGAAGAGCCAAAGATATTACAGTGAAAATTGCAGCAAATAAATTATTTTCTAGAAAAAGCATAACAGTTTTCCCCAGTACAGGAGAGACAAGCACTGCCATTAGAAAAAAAAACCTGCCACAAACAAAAACCAGTTCAGATAGGGTATAATGTTATGAGAACAAAGAATGAACCATACAATGAAGACAAAATGGTAATATAGCCCATTGTGCCAGAAAAAGAGAATAGCAAAGATACTACATACTTCACTGACTGAATGGAAAACAAACTCATACACTTTTTGGCAATAGAAAAATATATGTCTTCTAGAATATCTAGAGCAAGCCTGTCAAACCAATCTTGCGAAAATTTTGTACAAACCATCTCTCATTAGACATTTAGAGAACAGAAACTGGGAACTACTAGAAGAAGCAGCAGAATGGGAACAGCTTTTTCCAGGGCATTGGACATCCAGTTTCAAAACATGATAAAACCTACAGTAGGAGATTTCTCCTGAAGGCCTGGCCCAGACTGCTATCTTGCAGCTGCTAGAACAAGAGCATGATCTCTTCTCTGCATATGCTGAGGCCCAGACATGGCAGCTTCAACACAGCTTGAATCTCCAATAAGCAATGCAACTTTTAAGGTCTGTAAGCAAGCTGTCAGTGCAGACTCCACTTTAGCCTTTATCTTGTGCAACTGAGACCTGTGTCTACTAGTCTCAGGAAAAAGAAGAAAATCTGATTGCTTCTTTTGTTTTTCATAACAGTTAACCTGTAACAATAGGAGGTCTTATTAAGAATAAAATTAAAAAAAAAAAAAAAACAAAACAAAAAAAGCCAGACCAATTCATATCTATTTAGAAAGAAAGGGACGAGCTAGCAACAAAGTGGCTTATTACCAAGATGTCAGTTCAGTTAGACAACATATTTAAAGACTCTAATTTTCAAGACAACTTGAATTGCTTCCCAGAGGAAAAAAAATTACGAAAACATATATGAAGAAGAAATACAAGGACTAATGTGTACACCCTCATACGAGAAATTAAATTCATTAATAATAAAAACAAATTAAAAATGTAAAGTAATTCCACATTCATCACCTATCTGTTTTATATCACTTCAGAGGAAAGTAAATAATCAAATTGCAAATCTCACCATCAGCTACTTTTTTATCATTATTAACATACTTGAAGAGGATACACAGTCATACTACAAAGTACTAAGTTAAGCCGCCGTTCACAGTACTTGGGAAGAAACTCTTGATAGATGGCTAATAGAGGATGTCATCCATGTTCCTATTTGCAATATGTTAACAAGAAGGCGTACTAGTCTATTTGAACCACACATCTTCTCTTGGGAAGGAGTCCCAACATTTACATGTTCCTACAGCCTACTGTCAATCAAAAGTTAAAAGTCACTTTCATCATATAAGATAGTGAAGTTCTTATCACCCCACCAAAAACCACAACAAACATACTTTTCAAGTAACCATATGTACACTGCTGTGGATGAAGAAAGGTGGATTAGATCTGAAGATCAGAAGTAAACAGAAGGTACAAAAAATTTCCAATACATTAATATTGGCAACCATATTATAAATAAATCCCCAAGCCCTACTGCTATGTCATCTTAACCCCACCCTAATTATTACAAAGACTACCCATTATTTCAACACTATGAGTACAGTAATAAATTAAAAAGCTATTAAAATTTAAGATTTTACATCACTCTAATCAGCTTTCAAATTGCAGTTGAAATATTATTTCAATTTATGAACCAAGCAACTGAAAATCTACTTGATTTTTCTTTTTAACTGCTAGGCTCCCATGAAAGCAAGATGACACTCATCTTGAAAAAATCTCAGTATTCTTCAGAAGCTTCAGCATCTGTTTTTGCTATTCAGGCAGCATTCTCAAAGAGTTACTTTTACCATATTAACATGTAGTAACATAAAGAAAGGAGGAAAAATATGTTTACTAGCTGCTACATTTCTCTGAACAATTCTGAATGAAGTAACATCCTTCTGCTTGGACTAGTGATGTTTTCTGCACATACAATTAATTCATGTTAGTAATCTCATACAAACTGGAACTAAGCAGCAAGACCACACAATGCACAAAACATGAAGTTTGACTAAGAACCACTAAGATTAGCCAGCTTGCTTTAACCAATCTATTTTTCTACTTTCTAGGCAAATCCAGGTTTCCCTGTAATACCTTCCCTTTGAAAAGGGAAGCAGATTTTTCCAAATCTGAACTCTGTGTATTATCTTCCACAAACCTCATTTTCCCATCTCTCAAACAGCAATATGCTGAAAAGCAAGCTAAAAGTCAATTCAGAAACTTCCAAAACAAGTAACCTAACCTTAAAAAGAAAAGCAACAGAAGTCCAGAACCACCTCCGAATACACATTCCCAAGCGAGCTTGCAGCTTAAGAGCATGGAAACGTTCAGGCAACTGGATAAAGCACTGAGAAACCTGGTCTGACCTCATTGCTTACTCTGCTTTAAGCAGTTGGATTGCATGATCTCTTTATGTCTTTTACTATCTGAATTATCCTATGAACTTACTTCACTATTTCACTACCTTTAAATACGCATGCAAGCTGAATTTCTTACTGTTTGGACTGCTCTTAAGCTGCTCATCGAGTATTTCAAGCAACTATTATCTGGTCATAGAATCACAGAATCATAGAATAGTTAGGGTTGGAAGGGACCTTCAAAGGCCATCTAGTCCAACCCTATTGCAAGGAGCAGGGACATCCCCCACTAGATCAGGTTGCTCAGAGCCTCATCCAACCTGGCCTTTAACGTTTCCAGGGATGGAGCATCCACCACCTCTCTGGGCAACCTGGTCCAGTCTTCCACAACTCGCATTGTAAACAATTTTTTCCTAATATCTAATCTAAATCTACGTCCCTCTATTTTGAAACCATCACCCCTTGTCCTGTCACAACAGGCCCTACCAAACAGTCTCTCCCCATCTTTCCTGTAGGCCCCCTTGAGGTACCGGAAGACCGCTATCAGGTCTCCCTGGAGCCTCCTCTTCTCAAGGCTGAACAGCCCCAACTCTCTCAGCCTGTCCTCACAGGAGAGGTGCTCCAGCCCTCTGATCATCTTTGTGGCACTCCTCTGGACCCTCTCCAACTGGTCCATGTCCTTCTTATGTTGGGGGCTCCAGAGCTGGATGCAGTACTCCAGGTGGGGTCTCACCAGAGCAGAGAGGGAGAATCACCTCCCTCGACCTGTTGAGCACACTCCTGTTGATGCAGCCCAGGATGTGGTTGGCCTTCTGGGCCACAAGGGCGCATTGCCGGCTCATGTTGAGCTTCTCATCTACCTGCACTCCCAAGTCCTTCTCCTCAGGGCTGGTCTCGATCCATTCTCCGCCAAGCCTATATCTGTGCCAGTAACATCATAATCACATGGACATCAACTCAGTGAAGTTAGCTTGAGTTCAACATCTAAAATTTTTTGCTTTAAAAAGAAAACTGGCAGAATCAGGTTGAGGTTAAAGTTACACACACCAGCTTGAAGTAACAATAGGAGGAGATTATAATGTTTACTTTCCAAAGCACCACCTAGGCTATTATCTTCTTGCATAAAATTTTAAAGATCAAAACAAAACAAAAACTTATCTCCAAATTGAAACTTCTTTGTTACAGAGACTTTATAAATTCACTATATTGCACAGGAATTAGTATGAAAAGCAAATCTCTGCAATAAACTGAGACTATTTGAATTCGCCTTATTTTGTAATGTGACCAATCAGTCACTGCATAGAAGATGCTCAAGAACTTCTCAGTCTTTCACAGGATCGCAGACAAGTTCAGAATCAGAAGCCTCAAAGAAAGCTGTCACCCTATATAAAAGCAGACAACTTCAGAGGACAGACTAGAACCCGAACATTTACGACATCATTTTCTCAGCCTAATAGCCCCTTTTTCACAGTTGTACACTGCAAACCTTAGGCCCCGATCAAACCTCCATGGTAGTTAGCAGACAACAGAAATATCACACCTTAATTTAATTTTTAGAAAGCCAAAGCCAAGCAAGGCAAGTCTGTAGGACCTGGGGTTTCATCATAGAGGTTCACGCAATGCTACAGACTTAGGGAAGAGTGGCTGGAAAGCTGCCTGGCAGAAAGGGACTTGGGGGTGCTGGTAGACAGCTGACTGCACATGAGCCAAGAAGGCCAAGAGCATTCTCGCTTGCATCAGGAACAGTGTAGGCAACAGGAGTAGGCAAGTGATTGTGCCTCTCTACTGCACTGGTGAGGCCGTACCTCGAATACTGTGTGCAGTTTTGGGCCCCTCAGTACACAAAGGATGTTGAGTTGCTGGAGGAGGTCCACAGAAGGGCAACAAAGCTGGTGAGGGAACTGGGATTGTTTAGTCTGGAGAAGAGAAGGCTGAGGGCAGACCTCATTCCTCTCTACAACTACCTGAAAGGAGGTTGTAGGGAGGCAGGTGTTGGTTTCCTCTCCCAAGAAGTGATAGGACAAGACGAAATGGCCTCAAGTTGTGTCAGGGGAGGTTCAGGTTGGATATTAGGAAACACTTCTTTGCTGAAAGAGTGGTCAGGCACTTGAACAGGCTGCCCAAGGAAGTGGTTTAGTCACCATCCCTGGAGGTGCACAAAGCATGTGTAGATGCGGCACTCCAGGACATGGTTTAGTAGGCATGGCGGTGTTGCGTTGACGATCTTGGTGGTCTCTTCCAACCTTAAGATTCTATGATTAGGTCTTCTACACAGTTACCTGCTTAAACAGTAACCTACTAGAGCAAGTAGTCTCAAATAAACTGTAAGAACTGTATATAACTTTGAGACTTTCAGTGCACTGAATGACCAGTGACTTCTGATAAAAAAATTAAAGTTTCTCACTCTTTACCTAGCCAACAAATGAACAGAAGAGGCAAAGCATGATCCTTCTTCCTCAAAATCATGTTGCTGGAATGGGAAGAAGTCACCCAACTCCTCAGTTCTATAATCACAAAATACTTCTCAACTACAGATGCTTCTTTTAAAAAAAAAAAACAAAACCAAAAATGCCAACAAAACACACCAACCTGAGTCTCACCTGTTTGTACAGGAAATGAGGAAATGTAAAATACAAAAATAGTGACCTCTCAGCAGGTTACATATTCACAGGACAATACAAGTTGGAAATAACCTCCAAACTGCTCTAATCCAACCTTGCACTTGAAGTAGGACCACTTAAATTGAGTTGCTGTGGGCCTATTCCTGCTGGATTCAGAAAACCTTCAAGAATGGAGATTTCACAGCCTCTCCAGGAAACCTGTTCCAGGGTCTGACCACCGTCACAGGCAAAGAGTGCTCCCACTGTCTCACATAAATGGCCTGTGTTGCAACTTGTGTGCAATGCCTCTCACGCTACAAGTGTGCATCTCCAAGAACGGTGCATTACCATCTCTTTGATTTCTGTCCACAGGTGTGTTGAAAATAGCAATAATGAGTCCCTTATTCCTAGCATCATTTTCTTTAGGACCTTGGTAAACATACCATAAAAATCTGCAACAACATAATCTCAGTCATGAGCCTAAAGAGCCACTTTTAACTGAAGTTGTTAGTACTTTACACTAGGAACTATTTTTAAATTAAAGCAAAACAAATCAGCTCTGTACTGCTTTAGAGAAATAGGAAACCTTCTAAAGTTTCAGGCACCTGAATCATGCCTAATAAAGATTTAAGAGGTCCTGTTTAAAAAAAACAATTAAATGACAAGAGTCCTGAAAAGACCAGGTTAGACCAATCTTTCTCTTCAAATGACAAATAGAGTCTACTTTCTTAAAATCTGCCACTTACGAATACTGAAATGGATGGGAGACAAAATAGAAGAGCTATCCGACTCAATTTTGAAGAGACTTCTTTCCTAACAGCTGTAAAGCAATTAATTATTGAGAAAAAACATACCAGCAACAGACAGAGAAGATGCAGTCTCCTTAAGTGCTGGAACATGAAGCACCAAACAAACACACAAAATATTCCAAACATCAAGCTAATATGCAAAAGTGGGCACTACTACAAAGATTAGTATTTCTCCACCTTGGTTCCAACTGACATTATTTTATACCACACTGTTGGCATGGTGTCAGCCTCTCACTGTCTGGTAAGTCTTACATTACACCAGGAGGAAGTGAGTGAAGACAATTACAAAGGCCTCCGGACTACATTCCCAATCGAAAAACAAGCAAATCAACAAAACCCCACACACAGAGTCAGGAGAGGCTGGCAGGGCATATGCACATGTCAGATAGTCAGCTGGTTTGTTCATGCTATACTTCAACCACTAAGATAGTGTTCTATTAAGAAGATCAAGCAAAAAGGTAAGGAGCATACTACAGATCTCTCTGCTGATACTGTGTCATCAACACAAGCCTGAATATCTCTGTACAAGCTTTCACCTTTCAGAGATATTTCAGCACTGAAAATTATTATTCATGTAAACTTACAGAGAGGATCACCAGAGAGACTCCTTAGAAGTATGGCGTTATCATTTTTATATCTACTAGTCAGGAATATTTTGGCCTACATGAGGCATACCTCTTAAAACAGCACTTCTTTTCAGAGTCTGCCATCCAGAGACCTGAAAAGACAGAAAAATAGTCTGAAAGTTAACATACAAAACTCCTCAAATCCAGTTACCACAAAGAAATACTTAGCTCACTAAATTCACCGAAAACTATCTAATCATCCATAGTAATTTAAGATAACAGCAGGGTGGGGCCCTTCTAAGTAAGAAAAAAAAAGCAAGGCAAGACTGTCAAAATTAGGTCCTGAGGGGGGAAAAAAAAAAAAGTACTACAGCCTGCTACAAAACAACACACAGATGCAAGGAAAATTACTCAAAAATCCAAGTAGTCCTGTCACCATGTAAAGACAAAATGAAAAGAAATTCATTATCTTCACAAATGTCAGGGGAAAAAATCGAAATAAATAAGTAGTAACCTTGAATCACAACCTACGGACTAGACAATGATCAGTCTGTCAGAAAAGTAAAGATTTGGGATTGAAGATCCACAGCTAGATGAGTATTATTCTCAGTTTTCAAGCCATATTTACAAGTAATCTTTTCTTTGTATCTTAAGTTTCGAAAAATACTTTCAAGGAAATAATTTATATTTCCAGAATCTCTAGTTATTTTCCAAAATAGAGCTATAATAAAAGAACAAAAAAAAAGAAAAAAATAAAAGAAAAGACATTTGTGTCACCTTTAGCCAGAGGATAATCTCACATGAAGAGATTAGCTTGACAGAAGAAGGTAGTTTTTCTCATTAGGTTCATTCACACAGGAAATACTCAGATATTACAGACAAGTAAAGAGTACTATTACTTCCATCTTCCTGCTCCAAAAGATGAAAGGTATACCCTGTGGTTACTGATTTTACTGTTACATTGCTAAGGGAACTATAAATACAATGATACAAGAAGATTATTATCTGCAAGATATTTTTGAGTCAGAGATTTATTTCAAGAGACTTGAAGAAGTAGTCATAGTACTACTTTCATTGTTAACAAGGTCAACGTAGCCTATACAGTACTCCAGAGAATGATGAGGCAATCACCTCAGGTAAACAACCTAAGATGCAGAACATCTTTTTAAAGAGATGGAATGATAAAGAAAATAGAATATTTGTGGTTGCTTTGGCTTCAGGTATCGAAGTTGTTTATTTCAGTTGTTGTGAAATTTATGTTGTTGAATTTTTACTTCCAAACTTAATGTATCAGCCACTTAAAAACCCAGAACAGCAACTTCAAACATACTAGCAGTGAGAAGGTTGTGCTGGGTTTAGCAAAATGTAATAATAGAAGAAAATTTTTCTTACAAATTGAGTTTTAAAATACTATAAGCTTAAAAAAAAATTATGTTGAGTTTGCAAAGCACTGTTTAATAAAAGAAACTACTAGAAACAAACCTTTTTGCTGAGCAGAAAGAAATATGGTTAAAGATTGAAGTTTGCCAAGTTATGATTAAGCGGCTATGTGCACCCTTTTATGACTTACTTCATCTGCATATGAAGTTATATATGTTATATAAACTTATCCATGTACTCTTTTTAGTATCAGTCCAACAACTTACATGTCAGTGGAACTCCTCACAAGCCATTTTTCCCATATCTGGGAATGTACTATGACCACTAGATGGCACCAGTGCCCTAACGGCAATAAAGCAGGTAATAACAACTAAACACAGAAAAAGAGGGACCGGCCTCAAACAGAAAAACAAACAAAAAACAACCTTTACACATTTATTGTCTCTATCTTCTTATAACAAAGATCTACTGAACACAAACGTAGTATGCAGTTAATCTGAATCAACAGATCATATTTTGACATTTTTGTGAAGTCAGCACTACACCCAGAATATACAAAGCAGTACGCTTCCTAATGCATTTGTTCCATAGGTTTTGTTGTTATTTTAAGTTTACCTCCTGTTAAGTGGAATACTACACCTCAGTTCTGTGCTCATTTCATGGGTGTGCTAAGCAATTTGCAGAGATCACATCACACACAAATTAACTGACAGGTCATGTTTCTCCACTTCCAGTGGAAATTAAGGTCTTGATTTTTTTATCATCTCAGAAAAAACAGAGATGGCCTGCAAGAATAGTACACTGCTTTTTTTTCATTTTTCTGAGTATTTGCCTCACTGTTACATCGCTAAAACACTACTAAAAACTGATTTAAAACTGGCCCCAATTAAGTATTTAAAATAACCTAATATTACTTACAGAAATGAGTAACATACTCTATTACAATATTCTTGCAAGGAAAGCCACTTGCCTTCCAGTCTACTTACAGTAATTGTTCTTTTCCTCTGAAAAGATTCAAGAGTGATGATAGATTTCTCCATTGATGAAAAAATAGTTTACGATGACAGTGGGAGAACACTGGAACAGGTTGCCCAGAGAGGTGGTGCATGCTCCATCCCTGGAAACACTCAAGGCCAGGCTGGATGAGGCTCTGAGCAACCTGATCTAGTGGAAGATGTCCCTGCTCCTTGCAGGGGGGCTGGACTAGATAACCTTTGAAGGTCCCTTCCAACCCTATCCATTCAATGATTCTATGAACACTGTGGACATAAAATGCAGAGCACCAAAGCAGCCTGAAGGCAAAATTAGGCTGCACCTGGCAGCCCAAAAGAGGCAATGCTGCAGCAACTCCACTCCCTCAAACACAACTTAGTAAGGCTGAACACATATTCCTAGTAGGCACAAACACAGAGCACATGTATACAAAACATGTACACCACACCAGTGACAACAGATCAACCAAGACAGACACACAGCATGCACATGAACATAAACAGCACCAATAGCCTCAACCTGCTCCCCTCTTTGGCTGAGCAGAATGGCTCAGCAAAGTGGATCCTCCCCAGTAGCTGGACTCAGATCCCCAGTCTGTCCAGTGGCCGGCCCCTGGATCCCAGCCTCCACGATTGCTCTCTCTTGGACACATCTGCCTTTGGAGGCCACTGCCCCACTCCAGTGTAGACTGTTCGGGGTCTGGCTGTGATATACGGAATTAACTGTCTGCTAAATATTGCTTGATTTAGGAGACTAACTGTCTGCTAGACAATGCCTAACAATCCTGTTTGCCTTGAAACTCACTTAAGCTTATCAGGGACTGGTATTTGTCAAGAAACTGGTATTTGTCAAGGACTAATATGTCTAGCAAAGGACAGAATGTTAGTTCCACCACAAATTCGGTCAGAAGTCGGGAAACTGCTGAAATCACCAAGCGAAAGGAGAGCATGGGTGAATGACTAAAGTTCATCTAGAGGAAGATAAGACCCCTGAAGAAGTAAACAACCACCAGAGACAGATCTGAAATGCTAACGCAAGTGTTTTTTTTTTAATAACCCCGCCTCACTTATGCATATGTATGTCTGTATTGCGCAATCCTATGAATATGTATACCTGCACCGTATAAATTTTTGGTAAAATGTGCTGTCGGTGGTCGTGCTTTCAGAGGAGTGATCCCCCACGCACCCGGCGCTGAATAAACATGCCTGCTTCATAACTCTCTCCGAGTTGTAGAGTTTGATCCGCGCGTCAATTTGGTGACCCAGATGGGACCCTCTCTGCTCGACTGCAGGACCGGCTGAGAGAGGAACATCTTTGGTGCGCCCCGAGCCCTCCTCAGAAGAGCTCCCTCCTTTGCCCGATCACTGCGAGAGTCGACAAGGACCATCAGCGGACCAGGTATGTTGGAGAGGGGATACCCGTAAGTCGTGAGGAGATGTCCTACGCGAGGGAAAGGAGCTGTTGCTCACCCCTGGGTAGTCCGGATCGGGGGGATTTTGCGGGAATCCCTGAGGGCAGTACGCAAGTCACTGTGGTGACTTTGCGGGAATCCCTGAGGGCAGTACGTGCATCTCTGTAGTGGACTGAGTGCTTCTCACTGAAGTAGTGGGAGCCCTCTGTGGGATAGTTATCATTCGCCTATTGTAACCCATGGGAATTGGAATTTATATCATTACGGCTAAAATTGATTTATGTTAGCCATTACAGGCTGTATATTTAAGAAGTTTTGTGTGTCCGGTACTGCGGGTTGAGGGATAAGTGTTTTATTGTATTGTTAATGTTTTATGTTGTTGTCTG
>JAAGAY010145340.1:19526-42695 GCA_011801015.1 Ardeotis arabs | reverse complement strand
CAAAACGTGCTCCCACATGTCCTCAGCTACAGGCAGCAGCAGGCAGGGAGGGACAAGGTGCTCAAGACCAGACCAAGCAAATCTTGAATGCTGCGGGTTCACCTGAGCTGCCCGGCAGCATTCGTGTGATCAGCTATGTGGGTCTAGAGATCGACCAATTTGACAGCAAACAAAATATTTTTCTACCCTCTCCACAGACAATTAGCAACACATGCCTGAAACATCAGAAACTGACTCTTAATTACCCAAGTCAGCACTTAATGACTCCAATTATATTTCCACTGATTTCTGAAAATTGGATTCTCCACTACACTTGCTGTGTTTAAATTAGTTTCTTACCTCATTCCCAGTAATTATACTTTGACAAACAAAAATAAAATACAGCTGATATTTCTAAAAATCCTACTAAAAATAGTGGAGACTTAAGAATAAAAAATTTCTTAAGCCTATTGCCATCCACGTTTTTCATCACCTTCCCTTCAAGGCACAGGAATGCAGGGGGTTAAAAGATGGAGAGGTGCAAAGGACTGTATTTTGTTAAAATGCTGTAGAAACAGTGTTTTAGTAATAGGAAACACCATTTCAGTTCTGTGATAGAAACTCACTGTTTTTATCTCCCCTCCATATCACAGAAATTAGCTTCTCCTTTTATCCTAAAAAACAACAAAAGTTACTCTTCTCAGGCTTACCATCACCAGTACTGCAGAGGACTCTAGCAATGAGGAGATTCAGATATGCATTCATCAGGAGGGAATACATTTCTCACTTACAACTAACAGTTTTCTGTATCTAACCTGCATGCTGACACCCCAGTACATAGCTCTGCCACCAAAACGTGCCTATGGGGTAAGCATGGCTTCTGCAGGACACAGTTACATCCATTAGGGGATGCCTACCCTTTATTAGGGAATTATTTCCAAGTGCCTGTTCATAATTAGTGTTAAAAATGGAAAAGGACAGAGGAGTAGGCAGCATAGGTCAAGAAACCAAGCAACCAATGGAAAGAATGCATAAAACCCCAGTATTTTAGGGAAAGCCTCTACAAGTATTTATTTCATACAGAGGGAACAGTGATTTTTCCAGAGGATGGCCCTCCATACATTTTTCTCCCAAAAGAGGAAGGAAAAACCACTAACCACCCCTAATCCTTTTGCCAATCTCAAAACTAAAGCATCTGAAGCACACTCTCTTACAATGCAGCAGCCTGGCACCAGCCGCGGGAGCTGTCGAGTATCCACAGTAACTACAGCAAAGCCAAGGTGCCCATGTCGGCACCGCGGGCAGCATCACAGCCCCAGCAATACAGTCACAGGAGTGTGTCTTAGCACCTAGACAAATTAATCCTAATCCCTGCAGGACCAGAGTCGGTTCGGGAGCCAGCTACCTGCCACTGCATCTTAAAGGACAAGCAGGCATTACACTGGCTGGGAGGTTAGTACACTGAGCAACCAAGCCAGTGCCAAAATTAGCCAGTGGTAAATTAGAAAAAGCTTTCAGGTTTCTGAGGGATCACAAGTGTCCCAAAGGAGACAATGACAACAAGTCTGAAGAAGTCTGGACCAATGTGGAGTGCCATCCTCTAGTTCCTCATGGCAAAGCAGTAAGGCATCACAAAGCACCAGCTCACTACAACTAGAGAGAGGAATACAAAGCAAACCGTCTGCACGTGCTCAGTGTGTATAGTGTTAATTCAAGAGGATACAGATTTAGAGTCACATTTTTACTTCAGGATATGATATAACATGCCGCTGTCACAGCTACTTCTTGCAATAACACCTTTTCGTTATGTTTGTTTCTGCTTTATTTTTATTGTCATCTTCCATGGATACCCATTATGCAGCAGTGGTTGCTGGATTTTATGTTCACGTATGGTTTAAAGAGGTGGCTGGTTAATGTTCCCTATATGTAAATAACTACATGCTGTTTCAGTCCCTGCTGTGCAAGTGAAGGAATGATTATAAATCCCGAATACGGAAATATGTCAAGTTGGTTTTCATCTAAAAATCTATTAGAGCTTACTCCGAGTTACATTGTCTATCTTCCCTTTTCCCCATGAATACCCACTGCTTTTAATGAGCACATAAAGCAATCAGCAACAGGCAAAAATAGCCCAAAAAGCAGAACTCCAGGGGAGCAGCAGTAGCCGGGGTGCATCCTTCTGCCTGGAGGCTGGGCTCTCACCATTGCCAGTGCAAAATCAAATCTGAAGCGGTAATGCCAAGGGGACTACGTGCTGAGGATGCGTGGGGATCCCCTCACAGCGCAGCAGAGGGGAGGGAGCCTGGGAAAAGGCCACATGGGAACACACAGCAACCCCTGCCACCACCCATGCCAGTGCCCCACACAAGCAGGAGCCACTGCACAGGGAGCTGGCTTCATCACCAGCAAAAAACAACCATGGGACAACACATACAAACAGCAGTGCAGCACAGCATGGTAAGAGCCAGGAGAGGCAAACACCTGCATTTTAAATGATTCTGCTTTTACTGTAGTTGTGGCATAACCCTAGTGCTGCTACTTGAAACGAACACATGTTTTTCAGTGTAATTTATCATCTTTTTAATATGGCTGACAGTATTCATTTCAAATCAAAGCTCTCATGCAAAGCACATTAAAACCATTTTTATTTTTCAAAAGTGAACACCATTAGAGCCAGAAGCAACATTAACATAACCACTAACATTTCCAGCTTGTTTGATATGAGAAACCAGCATACAGAGTAATCTTTTGAACTTTCCAAGGTGGAGAAATTCTCTTTAAGTAAACAAAGAGATATGTAATTCGTTGTTCAGCCAATCTCCCTTCCTTGCCAAGCCACGATCAACTGCAGGAAACGCTCTTGCTCCTTGCTACCCCAGAGCCTCGACGCTCCTGGGCCTTTCAGTGCAAGGGAAGAAAGGGAGAAAGCTCACGTCAGCTATCAAGCAAGCACCCTATAGCCGCAGGTAAATGGGCAGCAAACCTTTCATCACAAGCACCTCTAGCTGGCTGATGCTGCAAGCCACCAAGTGCTTGCCCGACAAAAAACTGATTCTGTACTGCAGAAAATCGAAAGCCTTAATAATCTATGATGTATGACTGAAAGCAAGCAGGAAATATGGCAGGCAGTAGTGGCAGCATCCGATTTCTTTCCAATAAAGAGGGAGTTTGCAGAGTTAGAACTCCTGTCTCATCCTAGGAGGGTGAGCACACAACCGGCTGCTGTGCACGGGCGTGGGGCAGTGAGCAGTGGTCGCCACCAACTCTGTCTGGCAGCAAAACTGCTCAAGCATATCAGTATTGCCGCAAACAGGCACAAGTGCTCCCCATGCAACCACCTGCCCTGGGGTAGGTTGGTGTAGAAATCAATCTCCAGTGGCAAACAAACAAGCAAAATCAGGAAAAGTCTTGGAAGGCAGAAATTAAGACACTAATCAAGAAGCCAGAAAGGAAGGAAAAATCTTTAGCCCATGAAGTGGGCAGTAGATGGCCTGAGACTGGATATTAAATCGATTTACACAAATATAGTCCAAACTATCAAGTTCGGGCATAGTCTTTCTGTAGTTAGAAGACATCAGCGTGACTGCAAGAGCTATAAGATTCAAAAGATGCTTCAAATCAACACTGCAGTATGAGGACAGAAAGAACCATGAACCTGCTCCACGTTTGCTTTCTTCCATCCCCATCCCACCCCCACACTCTCTCAGTATACTAATGAGGAATCCTTGCCCAAATCCAGTCCCAGTAACTAATTTCTGCTGACCTAAAGTTATCCTGCAGCTCTAACAACAGACGATGGATCTCATTTCCTATCCTAGCAGCCTCTGTCGTGTGGCATTGCTCTGCATATTAACGATCCTTAATGACACCTAAAAGCATCTGCAAAGTCTCAAGTATGGATTTTACCACTTAATCTCATGTTTGGCAGACAGAAGCCATAAAGAGCCGACAATGGTAAAGCATGTTTAAGGATCAAAGCCAATAAAGGAAAGCATTCATTAAGACATCCTCTTACTCTTCTGGAAAGGGGCATTAAGATGATTTTTCTCCTTGACCAGCAGTGGCAAGTGAGTAAGGTGATGAGTAATGTTAGCCTGAAAGGGATCTTTTAAAAATAAATATGTATGTTTTAAGTTGGTAGGGAATAAGCCTATTCTGTGGAAGCAGAAAAACAAACAAAAAAAAAAGTCAAAGGGGTAAAGGAAAATAGCTGCCCACTTGCCCGTGACATTGTCATCTTTGGAAAGTGACGGAAGATGAGTCCTTAGGAATATAAATCACCTCCAGTCAGGGCTCCTGGAATTCAGCACTTCCCATGACTGCTGAAGAGGCACTGTCAGCTGATCCTTATTTCTCCAGTTTTGGATGATTACTGAAGTAGGATAAGGCCGAAAAGAAGGGTTAATTAAACAAGGAAGCTAACAGGCAAGAGCCTTTAGAAATTGATTAGACAATGAAAGTAAATGACTTGGCAAAACAACCTTGATTTCACTGCCAGAGTTATAAAAACATCTAAGAGATGGAGTGCTGTTTTAATGATTGATATTCTCATTGTATGTTCCTGCAGAAGTGATAAGTACTGGGACATCTATTGGGGTAAATGAAATCACAACCAAGCCACCTCCTTTTCTACTCTGTGAAAGGAGGAAAAAGCTGCCAAGGATCTCTTCATCCAGAAACCAAAGCACCACCAAGGACTTAGGAAAATTATCATATTCCCAAAATAAGGCTCAGAAAAATCTATTCATCAGCTCATGCAGCATTTGTTGTTTCCTTGCTGGGAGGAACAGTACATCAACATTCAGGTAGGTGACTAAAACCAGAAACCCGCCTTCCCTCTGCATTTTTGCTCTATAGCTAGACTCCACATTTTCCACTCTCCCATGCAGGTCTATTTCTGTTTGTTTGGCAAGTCATATGGCCAGGGGAAGGGCCAGAGTGCTGGGAAGAAACCATGTAAAACATAGATCATGCCCATGTTACTCATCTGATGGTTATTTAATGCTTTTTTGTAATATACTGGTAAAGAAAAGAGGCTGCAGTCCAATTTCATAACACTGAAGCTTTGAATCATTATGTTCATAAGGTCAGAACTACAACTGGTATAAATTTACTTACCATCACCATAAATCCCAGCATTGTAATGCTGAAATATTCCAGCCATCAGAGCAGTGATGTTACAGACTGCCCTGCATTTTTAACCTCGATTGTACATAACTGTTAATCACTGACCCATTCTCCAGCAGCCCTTGGCGAACGCAGGTTGCTAGGCGACTTGTTTTTGCTCCAGATACTTTTTAAAGTTAGTTTAGAAATGGCCAAAAGTTGAAGTGGTATTGCGGACAGATCAAAGTGGAGGTGCGAGCATAGGAAGCAAGTCAGGCTAACCCACACCTCCATGGAAAGCGTAATAATATTCAGTGCCACTTCGCGACATATGAAAACCCCTTGAAGCCTTGCTGCAGCCCTGACGTAGCTTGCACACCTCCTGACCTGCAATATCCATTGCCTCCTGCTCCTGAGTGAACTCCTGTGCAATTGCCAACATGAGAAGGTAGAGATGAGGAGCCAGACCTCTGTGCTCGCTCCGCCGGGGAGTCACATCCGCCTCTGGGAGGCATAAGGGCTACTTCTTGGCATGGCTGAGAGCAGACACCCCACCACGCCCACCTACCAGCTCCACAGGGGGGGTGAACCCAGATGCTTGCAGTTCAAACAGAGCCCATGGGTGACAGGCAACATCCTCCAGACTAGCATCTGTAGGCACTCAAAGGACTGCAGCGTTCCAGAACAGCCTTCAGAAAGACACACAAGGTTTTATTAGGGAAAACCACACTGTTCTGTGAAAGCTAATGGGAATTTAATTACTCTCCCAGCCAGGAGTGCAGGGACTTTCTATATAACAATGATTAGAAATAATCTGGTAGAATTAATCAAGTAGAGAGTAGAAATCGTCCAGCCTGTGTTTCTGCGTCTGCAGCCTTCCCTTCCCAGCTGCCCTGTCAGCAGGAACTCTGAAACGCACGCCCTGCCAGCAGCCAACTGTGGGCCCAATGAGTGGCACATCAGGCAGCCAAATTATTTCTGCTGCTCCCTTGCTGTCCACAAGGCTGCCAATTCCCTCCTTGGAATTTGCGGGGAGGCACCTCACAACTCTGGGACTTTTATTCTTCTGGCAAACTAGGTTGAGTGGGACATGGATGGTACAGGGAGGTCTGTGAATGCTGCCCTATCTCTGTGTTTTCCTTCCTTTTTTCTCCCTTTTTCCTTTTTTGAAAAAGCACCCTGAAAAAGAGGAGCAACACTTATTATGTTATGTCGTCTCAGAGAAACATGTCCATCTCATCTTGGTATTTTACTCATGTATCGCTATCTCATCAGCAACCACTGTGGTATGTCATTATTAGCTATAGAAACTTATGTTTGTCCTATAGAAACCAGTGGTTAAAATGCTACAGATTTATATAGAAGCAAGACTGAGCAACCACATTAATTGTCAAGAAGGAAGTGGAAAAGTTGTAGGATTCAGGAGGAACATGCAGATAGGAAGCTCTGAAGTTCTGCTTTTTATGCCCTTTTTTTTTCCCCAAATACAACCTACTAGTGTAGGTTATAGTAGTACCAACAGTTATTAGTGTAACTAGTGTAAGTTAGACCTTTATGATCAGGTTCACAAAGCAGCCGAGCAATTCAGTAAGAGAGGCTGTGGCTATATGCCAGAGTGGATACTCAAGTAGCTGAACATGTCTTGTTTTCTGCATATCAGTTCAATACATTTATTCAAACATGCCTTTTTTTGTTTGTTTGTTTAAGTTTTCAAGAAAACTTTAAGAGCAGCCTAGCCCACCAAGTACTGGCATAAATACACACAAAAACAGTAAGGGCTTCCAGCTTGTGCATCTCTTTTACCATCAGGAATCATCTTTTCACAAGAAGTAGCCTGGGCTACAATACCAATGTTTTAAGAGTAACTTTTAGGAGTAACAGAGATGGGCTAAAGAACAATGTAAGCTACATTTTGTAAAGAGAGATAAAGATTTACACAAGTACATGATTGCCAGGGGCAGCATGTGCAAATAAAAATGGAGACATATGAGGATCAAGAGGTCAACAGAGTGCGACCCTGAGCAGAGCACCCACCCAATGGAACTGGCAGGCATCACCCTGTGGGGCTCTGACCAGACACACAACAAGGCAAGGGGACAGAAATGGGGCTCCCTATCGCTGAGTCTTCCCCCTGACCAGCATCCCCTCCTCCTGGTGAGTGGGAGACCAATGGGGAAGTCTTGGTCCCCTCTTCACCATAGGTGAATTTTCACCCGCTCTGAGCATAAGCTGAAGCCTACAGGCAGGGCTGCATAGTACATCAGCCTACACCACCACGTTCACCTACACACATGGCCAACACTTGGCATTTGTTTCACTTAGCCTCTGTTTTATAACCTTGTGAAAGAAATGCTATGAAATTACTAGCTGGGAAAATAAATGTTTAAGCACAAAGAAATTATACAAAACCAGGGGGCCCCATGAGTAATTTGATCACTTCTGTTTAGACTATTTTTTTTGATAGTTTGTTATAAAGGACTTTTAACCTTAACCCGGCTTGCCTTCGCTGCTGCTCTCTGGGTCCGAGCGAGGTGTTTATTGCGCTTGCTGATGCTAAACCGAGTTATGCAGCATAAAGCTTTGTCACTGCCTTGTCAGTCACTCCAAGCAACATGATACCATCACCTCCAGCTGACCCCTGGAAGTTGAGTATTGTTTCATGAAAAAAAATACTGAAGCTTGTTGATGGCAATCTGCCCTCCAGACAGACCGACCTTGCGCAACACCAGACCTGCATCCAAAGCCAAGGCATCACCCAGCGGGACTGCTAATGGGAGATAAATACCCACGGCACACGGGAAGTTGACATGCCAGAAAAACACACAAAACTAGTGACTTTGGAAAGGCTGCTGGGATTAAACAATAACATTTCCACTGGTTCTGCAGAGGAAGAGTTAGTGATGACCCAGAGTAGGAAACTCTGCCAAATAAAACTGCTAGGAGCTGGATTGCTCACTGTTCACTTCTGCAAGCAAAGCTTCTAGGAAAAGAAAACAAACTCTTTTAGGTCCTAGAAGTGCCTGGAGTACAAAACCTGAACTAAGCTCTGTACCCTGCCTGTCCCCAGGAATAAAGAGGATCAGGTGGGGAGAGCAGAAGAACAGTGCAATATGGGTGTGCGCGCAGGCAAACGGGCGCTGCTGCTCGGGGGCCAGGTGACAGACAGCAAAAGTAATTTTAGGTCCACTGGCCTCTGCAGAACAATAACAAAAGAAAAAAGGAACTGTAAAGGGCTCCAAACTGCAAAACACTTCTTGGAGGAAAAGAGCTATTCGAGTAGCACCTGATAAATGTTGCAGTTGTTAAATGATTGATGCCCACGGGCATCAAGCAACCAGCCTAGTGCCAATAGCAGAGGTGACTGCTGAGATGACTGGAAGTTTTGCCTGAACAGAGACCTGAGGACCAAGCCTAAAAGTTTCCGTGAATTCCATGATCCCCGAAGAAAGAGGGGGAAAAAAAAAAAAAACCCACCCAAAACCCAGAAAGAGAGACAACCAGAGCTGATCTGCACAGTGCTCTAGTCCATTGGACAGGAAACAATGCATAAAATATGACAATATGCATTTGGAACCAAATTCCTACCTATTAAAACCAACCATCAAGGGAAGCCTCAACATACTTGACACGAGCAAGCACCAGGTGACTGAGTATGCCAGGGGCACTTGAGGCAGCAGAGGAGGCAGGTAGGAGCACCCCCAAGAGAGTGGAAAATTAAGAGTGCACTTCCATAGCACAGTGGTGACGGAGATACATGCTACTCCACATGTCCCGGGCAAGTCAAAGCCCATGCTGTTGCAAAAAATGACAATTTCTTCTTCCATCTGCACCCCATGTGCCAGACCTTGCCTTCTGCAGTCCTGGATGCTCCTGCACCCACGCAACTTAGGATGTGCAGGTGGAAGCAAACCCTTGGTGAAAATCAACCCTACCAAGAGTGCTTTCAAGTAGACTGGCTCCCTGAACACTTTACCACATGGTTGTTAGCATCTTCCTTGTCCTCTCCCTTGCGCCAGCCTCCACAGGATGCCAGGCATCGGATGCAAATCCTCCTCGTCCTCCCAACCCATGTCACACATAGGGCAGAGTTAATACAGCCACTCCTGTGCTGAATCCCTTCTTGTAAAGTGCCTCACGTTTCCAAAGAGTCATTAATCCATCACCCATCAGCTCTAAAATTCATACAAATTATTTTATTCATAATTAATTAAGGTCTCTAAATGTGGAAATTAAGTTACCATTTACAGTGTAAAAGGAGATAGCACAGAAAAACCTAGAGAGCAGCAACAGCTCTCTCCTCTGCATGAATCAGGAGGACATGTGGGGGTGGGAGCTATCTGACAGTAGCTTTAGGTCATAATACAGATTACAGCATCTTTGAAAACCTGCTCAGGCTCAGTCACAAGAGACCTTTATGTCTGAGGTGACAAATTAATCCCAAAACTCAGGTGCCCCTCAGCTCTGCTCCAAATAATCACCTGGACTCTTGCATTAGGAGCAAATTTGCAGGACAGCTAAAAATCCAATGTTTCTTTTATCACTTGGCTCCTCTGCTGGAAAACAAGCTGTTTGAAGCACAGAAGTGCTGCTCCTCGTCATATGTATTTAGACTCACCTTTCCATTCAAATCAGGCTGCAGCAAAAGAGAGAACATACAGGGAAACAGATGGCCCTGCACTGAACACAAGGCGTAATTCACTGAGGGGCTGAAAGTCAGGGAGGGAGAGGGATGAGCAAGCTGCAGATCAACGCAACCGGTGAATTCAGCTTTGTATTTACAGCAGAGCCCTGCTGTAAATACCGTAACACATACTACAGCCACGAACATTCTCATTAACTCAGAAGGGAAATATTCTGGAAAGTTATTTTGATTCTTGTTTCAATGGCAAAGCAGCATCTGAATCAGTAATGGGGATGATGACGACAGTTTCAAAGACAACTTCCTCCCATGCCCAATAGCCCACCAATGCAGTTAGTATCAGAATCCATTACGAAGAGTAAAAGGATCTTTCTCTTCCATTCAGCTACTGGTTTGCCCAATTGCAAAGGAATACTTAGGCTGAGACGATGCCAGGAAGATGGTCTGTATACAGTTACTCAAAGAGACCAGGAAACAGACGTGTCCCAAGACATTAGCATACTCAGTCAGGCAGCCAGATTGCAGAAAGGGTAATAGCCATGTTGAAATTAAGCGAAGAAGAAAAGGTTAGTATACGTGACCTTTCTGATTCTGCACAGCCAAAAATAACAATGCACAAACTATAGGAAAGTTTTAGGGCTAGATTTCCTCTCTCTGCCCCAGCACCCTCATGTCTCACTGAAGTCAGCGGGGGCTGACCGGATGCCTGTGCTAACAGTAAGCACAACTTCTCCTCATGGAGGGAACAGGGTGAGCCTCATCACAGTACCCCACAGGAGCCTTTCAGGATCAGTTCTTCACTTGGCAAGACAAAAACCACCAAACCCAGTAACAGCACAGGCATGTTTGTTGCTGAAAAAGCAGGCTCTGAAAAGATTGAGAATGTGGATAGCAGGAACAGGAAGAACTGCTCTGTCTGGTCTCTCTTCCTCGTGTGCCCATCTCCATGAACCCACTGTCTTTGTGAATCCAACCAACTGGTAAGTCCCCTTCTGCCGCTGACACACAAAGGATGCGAAGCCTCAATTAAGGATCCATGTCTTGCAGGCTGTTGTAATTCATGCCTTTAGCTTCATAGGACCCCAGGTCAATTCCTGATGGGTAGCTCCTCCATAAACACAGTTCAGAGGCTAGCGCTTCCAAAATGCCTACAGACACACATGCAGAGGTATATAATTGAGTGGAGAAAAAAAAAAAAGAAAAAAAAAGAAAAAAAAAAAGCAACTGTTGTGGAATAGTCAGGTTTTAAAACCCACAGTTTGTTTCTTGCAACATATCCATTAGATATAATGAAAACGTAGTTACTGTTTCCATTTCAGCTCAGGCTATTCCACATTGCTTCTGATGGTTTAAGTCCTGCAGAGGCCAAGGCATGTGCTTGGCTTTACATATTTATGCATGGTCTATATTTACACATCATGAGCATATGAGTTAAGCAGATGCCCAAATCTCAGCAGGGCTGCAGTTGGTATTTCAGTGCCATACCAAAAGGAGCTTATCTCTGTATCTCCAATATGACATGGCTCCAGTGAGCTTGGTGACCACAGCAAAGCTGAATGAAGCTCTTGGTTTTCAGCTGGAATGAACTACGTAGTTTTATGAGAGGCAGCTCAAATTGATGCCAGCATCAAGACACTGCAAAATAAGGGGATGTGTGAAACTTAACAACTGGGGTGTACCTCAAAAGGTGTACCGCATATAAATATCACTGCAACACTGAGGAAAGTGAAAAGCCCCTCCAAAGGCAGCTCTATTATTATTTGCTGATATACCTCCTCTTGAAGACCCCCCAGAGTTGCAGCCACTTCCCAGGTGCCCACATTGCACAAACACAGACCCCAGCCCCTGTCTCCAGAGAGCCACCACAGGGAAGTGCTGTCCCTATACCCTAGCCACACAGGCAGACCTCCACAGCAGCAGGGCCAGGGCACACCTCCCAAGCAGTCCTCTTGCAAGGACCACCTTAGCTTCTTCCTTAGCCTTTACCTCAGCCAGGAACACCAAACTAGACTGCTTGCTGAGGTATCTGCCTGCCCGAGGCATCGGCCCACTCCCAGGAGGCAGTGGGGAAGAGAGGAGATGTGTCCACACTCCCTTGCCAGCACAGCTCTTCCTGCAAAACATTGTTTTGTAAAAGTCTTATTTAAAACAAAGACCCCACTCCTGCAAAACACATCCTCACCTCCCATCCCCAGTGTGCAAACCTAATGGGACTACTTACAAACACAGCCACACAGGGACGTACCATACAGTCCTCAGACCTGCCACAGCACAGCGTAAGCCTTTGAGATGTGCAAGTAAAGAGTGACATGCAAAACACCCAGATTTTGTTTGCACATTTGTTGTTTCATTTAATACCAGATAATCCCAACCACATGGGTACCCATTTGGTCAGAGACCCGCTGAACTCCCCATTTGGTCCAAACGCAGCAATAGCACTGCCATCCTAATTTCTACCCTGAGCTTTGGGCAAGGTCCTCCAGAAGGAGGGTAGCAGCAGCAGAGCTGCCTGCCTTCCAACTCAGAAAGCCAAAACCCAAGTCAGTCCACCATTTCAAAGCAGCATATACACAAACTGCTCAAGCTCAGTAGACAGGAAAAAAGTAATTTCCTCATCAGTACCACTTTTGTTAGGGACAGGACCCAAAAGAGCAAAAACACCTTCTGCAAACCACCCTCACCAAACCAAGAGCACGTAACACATCGTAAATACCACTCTTCAGCTAGGGATCTAGTGCTTTTCTTCCTAATGAGCCTTTCCAAACCAGAGCAGACAGTGACCACAAAACAATTACAAAGAATAATATTGGAAATTGCCAGTTAGGTGTAGTATATTAAAAAATCTTTAAAGAAGAAAAATAATTTCAAAGACAACTTATTTTTACCCAGGTACAGACGGTACTTATTTAAGGGAAAACACTTCACTGGAAAACATGTTTGTTATAATTATGTAACTCTGACTTCACGCACAAACAAATCCAAGCTATGGAAAATGCCGTACCTAGGCTTTTAAAGCTGCAAGAGTCGAGCCAAAGAGAAGAATATGCTACAGTAATCAATGTTTCTTTGCAGTCTAAAAGGTGTTTACCATTTGGTTTTGCCCATGGGAAATAAATGCTGTTACAAAGTGATATAAAACACTGTTACACAGTAAAATCTGCCTCTGCCCTGTCCTCATTACTCCCTGGAAAAAAAATCCGTGTGTGTACATGAATAGAAAGAAGTGGAGAACCTCATAAAGACAGAGACGCTGCCCCTTCTCCCCTTCCCAGGCTGAGTACCACCTCTCTCCAGGAGCAGCCACGAGGGGCCACACTGCCCCTCGCTCCCTGTGGGACTGCTGCCCGCCACCCTTCATGCCAGGGCACCTAGGGGGGTGGCTGGGGGCAGCAGCAATGCTGTGGCCGGTCCAGCCCACGCCACTTGCCACGGAGGTACCCAGGGCTGCCTTGGATGTCTTTCAGACACCTGACAGGGGTCCACTGCCCATTCCCACAGGGACCAGCAGCAAAGCCAACACAGCTGCTCGTGGTGTGGCAACAGGCAACCAAAGGTCATGCCAAAGCACCAGGAAAAAGAGACTGGAAATCACTGTTACCTCCAGTGCAGAAAGCTGTCCTCAACTATATGAGTTTTTTTATTTCAGCTCCATTTCTATATAGTCGAAGCATCCCAAACTGCCTGAGGTTATCAGCGCAAACATCAAACATACAGAGCTGTATTAAACGCGTCAGCAGCTGGCCCAGTCAGTTCTCTAAAAGCAACGCCAGTGCTGGCAGAGTAAGTTACTAACTTGACTACGAGCACCAGGATCCAAGGGAATTGGATGCAAAGGAAAAAAAAGAAAAATGAAATAGATATACGGATAGTTAAGAAGAAAGCTCACAAGGCAATTAAAAAGAAAAGAAGAATATAAGACTTCTTCATATCAGAAGAGAAATCATCATCAGGCTATTCTATTACATTAATTTTTCAGTAGTGCTACCTATTCAAGACAAGTATCAGACAGAGAATTTACACTTTTAGTCTTCTGAAGCAAACCTTCCTCCATAAAAAGAACCAACCTGATAGAAATTCATTCACAGTGGAAAAAGAAAGGGATTCCCTCTCACACACAGCAAATTCAATGGCAAAACTCTATAAATATTGTAAACCGGGCTCAGCAATACATCTGATTTGAAAGGAGCTCAGAAGCTAAGGCTTAAAACAAGCCATTAAAGTCAAATACTTTTGCAGTGAAGTGTTCAGAGGTAGTGTCTGGGGGTTTTTACATTTGTTTTTTCACCTCAGTTTGTGACACTTATATCAAAAGCTTGATCTAAACCCCAGAGGGGAAAATACCAATAGAGGCCCCGTTTAAGCTGCAGAAGGAGATTTTTGGACCCCTCCATCAGGCAGCAGTCCCAGCCACAGAGTCAGGCTGCCTCCCCAGGGAAGAAGCAGAAAGCTGCTTCTGTCAGTGAGGTGCCCATACAAGCCCTCCTTGCTTTAAGACTTAGGGATTAGTACTGATCTCCTTGCTCATAGTGTGGGAATTTAATAGTTAGAAGGACAACCTTTCTCTCTAGCCTAACAAAGATTTGACAGAAGCACAGCCCAAATTCCCCCAGCATCTAAATCATTCTAAAGGGAATTCCCACAGCCGAGGAAGGGAGAGCAATAGAAATTCCATAAAGCCACAAGAGAGATGCAAAACAAGAGCAATAACAACCCTGCTATTTCTATACAAACTCCTTTTATAAAGAAAAAGGTAAAAAAAGCAAACTGCTACCTAAAATATTATTTGGAGGTTACATAAGGGATGTTTAAAAAAATAATAATCTATTAATTCTTTGCTAAAAGGAAACATCCTCCTAGGAATTAAAAAAAAAAACATAAACAAACTCATTACACAATTGCATACCATTTACTTAAGACCGCTGTGATGAATGCACACCAGCGGTCTTCAGGCAGGCTTTTCCCTGAACTTCCGAGTGTTCAAGTCTGCTGCACTTAACACTGAATAAAATAAATAAAATTGAATACTGTATGCATGAGTAACTCCTAATTTAAAATATTTATGAAAGATTATTATCTTTACCCCTGACACAGGTCATCCACAGTGCGAAGACATTCAGACTCACAGCACAAGCAGCAAGGGCCAGTAAGAACGAGCATCAGAAATGTGCTTTGCTACCTGGATAACTCACAACTGCCGGTAGGTCTCAAAGCTACCGGGCATCAAAGAAGGGTTCAAACAGTCAGAATGGGTTGCTTGACTGCAGGTTTCAGAGAGAAGTCTGCTCCTAAATGTTACCCTGTATTAAAGCATCCACAGTAGTTAGATCAATGCAATTAAAACGAGACAGAACAATCCTATTACAGCTAGGCCAGCTAGTTTCTCACACAGACAAGCTTAAATTCATACTTAAGTAGCTATTTTAAGAAAGCTCAGTAGTCTCTTTTTAAGACCAGCTTTCCAGAACTGAAGGGACCATCAGCTGCATTTTCAAAAGACAGTGGGTGGGCCGGGCGGGGGTGGGGGGGAGCAGAACCAACACATTTCCTTCTGTAGAAGAGGCCCCACTGAGATCGCAGGGCACACGGACTCTCATCTGCACCAAACTCCCTTGACAGCCATGGAGCCGTGCAAACCCACATCACCTGCTGGCGAGGCCAGAGGCTGCCTTTAGTCTCCTGTGCCCTTGCTGCTACATTCCAGGTACCACTAGAAGTTTCACTCACCGTGGCAGATAACAAAAGTACCCAGTATAAGCGGCTGACTCCCTCATTCTCATTACACAGTATAATTGTGATCTTGCAGCCCCTGCTAGGGTCATTAGTACCACAAGCAGTGAAACTGAACCATGGGGCAGCAACATCTTGTGACCCTCACAGCCTCATGGTTAGACTTTGATTTATTTTATTTATTAGTGTTCTCTTTATGAGACAGGGGCTATTTTATGTGAAATGCTTAAGCACACAGGGCCTTCGGGTCACTAACCTGACACCACTTTAACACAAATAAATACTGAGAGTATGCCAGGTTATATTCACCTCCAGAAAAACAACTAAAGAGACTACTTGACAAAAGTAGCAGCAGATTTACTTTAGGCATCTGAAGTGGAAGAAGGTATTACAACCCAAGTACAAAGACAGCCGTAAGTGGCAGCAGGACCCTGATAACGAGACAGGGAGATTAAAACGACCAAAACATCAGAACAAACCTTTGAGGAATCTGAAGGGAGAAACGCAGAGTCTGACAATCACTTTGACATCACTGAAGCTTTAGCTATACAGATGGACGGATAGGTAGCAGTGCTTAAATGCTCTTGAGGATTTCTACAAGTTTTATCTTATTCTGTAAAAATAAGTTACACAAAACAACACTGCTTTGCTCTTCAATGTTCTCTCTGCAACAAATGCTACAGGTACTTCAGTCTCCTCTGGCAACGGCGCACACTTTCAGCCTTTGAAATTTAGAACGCTTTTAAGAATGGGAAATACAACATTTTAATCTCTGCTTGGAGAAACACTATTTCAAATACAGAAAACATTGGCACAGGTTAACAAAAGACAAATTGATTCAATCTCTTCAAAAGCTTAGAAGGGCAGGAATTATCTTCTTCCACCAAGCACTACGGAAGCAATTTTAAAGCAAAGCAGCCCCTGATGAGTGACACTGCTATATCTAACTTGAAAGATAGGATTTAAGGCTAGAATAAGTTTTATCGGCAAGCCGGAGGAACTCCATCAATATCAAATGTCCTATCCGCTTAGGCAAAGCCAGGACTTGTTTTATGGCACTGCAGAACATGACCTCAGTCTTGAGCTTGCATTAGCTAGGAACAGTGTGTCCCACTGAAGCTTCAAAGTCTATGAACTCAGCCAAATCTGCCATCTCAATATGTCACCAAGTCAAACCAGCAACAATTATCATCTCTGTCTTGAAATATGCAATAGCACATGCAAGAAATATACTCCACATGATCTGGGAGACAGATCAGATCCCAGCATTTCTTAATTCTTTCAGAAATGCAGTCACCTTTAATGACTCAAAAAAGAGGCCGTTCCAGCAGCATTTAGCTGTTAGCACTTGGTGAGGGAGAAGAAAAACGTACCAATTTTCTTCAACAGGTATCTAAAGACTGGGAGGGAAGAGAACATGCACCAAGAATCCCTGGAAGGAGAGCAGTTAGCAGACAGGGCACAACGCGGAGAGAAGAAAGTGCCTCCTGTGAAGACAAGGCATAGTAGTGAATTGCAGCAAAAACATCCTTCTCCCCAACAAAAAAAAACAAACACAAAAAAACCCTGTCTTGTATGTGTTGCTGCTCTCTTCTTACAGCATCAGCGAGTGCAACCAGCAAGCAGCAGGTTTGGGTACTACACAGCCTTGCCAAAGCCCAGTGTGCATGGTGCTGCACCCATGCTCCAGGAACACCCCCAGGCATACCCTTAACCCACAGGATGGGAGGGTAACAAGCAAGTGATGTTTCTCAACAAGTTATCTTCAAATATCACGCTGGTTAAAATTCATCAGGCAAGCATTTAATGGCCAGATATTGCTACGGATCAGAGATTCATTTACTTGCAACAGTCAGCTACAGGGAAGAAAACAACAACCCACATACACACAATTGCCTCTCCTTTCCTATATTTCTGGCATCTTCCTATTTTGTGTGGCTTGCAACACCATCAAGAAAAGAGAAAGCCCAAAGCATCCTGCAAACAAAAGAAGAAAAGCTGGTCTTTCATGGGGATAAAAGAAGGAGGTATAGTACCTGCCCCTGAAGTACAAACAGGTTCAGACACCTTCTCTTAGAAAGATAAAGAGCGTTTCACATATAATTCCTCCCACCATCTCAAGGAAGCTTTAAAGTACTCAGGGGGGGAAGGAAGGATGTGCTGAGAGAAGATTGTACATTTGCATCAGACACTTTGATGGTATACACTTCTGTGTATCCACATTTATTAGATATTATTATGACTACCATGCATGAGTGAAAATAGACAACAGGCCTCACCAAACATGGCATGCAACATGGGTGGCAGAGAATGACTCAGGACTCCAGAGCTCCTGGGTGAGGGAAGGTCTTCTACAGCTTCACACATGCACCGCACTAACGCTAGCAGGTCCATGACCATGGCAAATGGAGGAGGAGGAAAGAAGAGGGAAATGGGAAGCTGGCATACAGAAACACGCTGAAATATCCCCCTCATGTTATTCAGGTTAAGACTGCACTTCAATAAATACCTAGGTAACACGAAGTGAAGATTAGGTGCATAGATATGCTAGAAGTTTTTTTTCCTTATTTTCTGTAAAACTTGAGACTCAATCATCACCTTGGGGCAACTTGTTCTTTCTGTCCACAATGAGGAGAAATCCAGAGTTGCCTGCCCAAGCTGGGTGAAGACACTTCTAACTTCTTGTCTCCCCAAGAGCTTATGTATTTTCATAATAACTTAAGAAACAAAGGTCATCTTAACACCTGAAAACCTGACTAACAATACACTTAAAACTAACACTGAGGTAACGGCTATTAAATTATTCCTTTTCACAAAGACCAAAGCAGGCCTAACGAAACAAGTCAAGCACAGATTTTTCTCTCCGTCTCAGAAACACACATAAGCCCACATTGTGACCTGCTGGTGCTGGCTGATTTCCTTCATGCAGTTCCGTCTTACCTACCTTACTCTTCTCCTGTTGTTTGTCACTTGCTATAATTGTACTATTAAAGTACCAGTCTTCCCCCTAGAGAATATACCAAGCCCTCCCTTACTGCAGATTCAGCTCCAAGCATTTTTTGTCACAGCTCTCTAAAGGAAGCAGTTTCACCATTGAGGTACAACTGACAGCCCAGACCAAGAAAATAATTTAGTGACAAGAAGAGAGATGCTTAGCTTAGCAGATTAGCTAACGAGCACATTGGTGCTGGAAAAGCCATATGCAAATTTCAGGCAGGGCAACACTCTTGGGTAACTTTCAAAATGCTTGACAACTCTTACTGCTTCCTTGGAAACCCTTCAAAAGTATAAAAAATAAAGCCATTTCCAGCTTCTGCTTGAGAGAAGGTATACATCCTTTTAACTACAGCCACCAGCCATAAAGGGAGACTTCTGTCCATCACAGACATTATGTTGAATCCTCATCGTTTCCATCATCCTTTCCTCTTGTTCCAACACAGGGCGTGCTCTCAGCAGCTTCAGTAGATAGCATCCTTGCAGCCAAAAACCGTGTCTGGGTACAAATAGGGTCCCATAATACAGATGTCTTCAGAAGATCCCCACTCAACAACACCGCAAGACTCCCCATGTTTGCAGCTGGATACTGAAATACCTCTTCAAATGAACCTTTCCCTTTCAAGAGAGGAACAGAAACCCAGCAGGAAGCTTCCCAGCCCCAACACCTAAAGATTATCAGTGGCCCAGGAAAAAGCCGGATAAACAGGTCCCCCTGTGTGTGTGCATGCAGGGTGTGCTGGAGCAGAGGAGGCATGAGGCAAGAAACCTGCACATTCCTTCTGTCAACAAGGATTTGGGCAGATCTAAGAGAGAAACGTTTACTACTATCAGTCATGAGTGAAAGCCCGTGAAGATGTCTGTCAGACTCTGCTGACATGAACAAGTCTGCTCTTGGCCCGCGGGCTGCAAAGCTCACAGACCATGCATCCCTCTGACCTCCCACCCCCTCACCCAGCTCTGCCCGCACCAGCAGCCCCAGTTTGCTGTCAGTCCTTTTTATCTACCCAGTTGGCAGGGTCAGGACATCTCATCCTAGAGCAGGTCTGTACGGTTCCTCGGGCAGCCTCTTTCCCTCTCGCAAAGGCCTGACGATCCACCTGGACCAGTCCTGTTATTCTGCCTGGCGTTACACAGGTACATCTGCTTCGCATTGCTGGCTGCAGCTCCCTAGCCTCAAACCGAAGCCTTGGGAGCTCCCCGTGGGGCTGCTGCTTTTGCTGGCTGTCACGGACCACAGCCCTTGGGTGGTGTAAGTCGCTGAGCAAGATCCTCAGCCCAAGACGCTCACATTATGCCACTGCTCACTCCCTCTTGCACTTGCCAAGAGGCACGATGCACGAACTCTTCCCTCTCCTGTCCATCAAAAGGAGGAATAAATTACCTCCCAGCGGACTGAGATTCAGTTGTTCACTGACTCCGGAGACCTCGAGCATCTGTAGCAGGCAAATCTCCCGAGGCACTTCATGTGCTGCCGTTCCCAATTCTGCCACATGATGATTCGCATTAGGGTGCCCCCACCTCCTCCACAGACCTCAGTTAGGGTTTCAGCTGGCATGGATCCTGAGGGCTCTCTCCACGGGCAGCAAAACTGCTTTCACTACTGCTGCCGACCCTTACAGCTTGCCAACAGGGCACAGCTCAAATTGCTCCAGAAAAACGGTCTTTTCTGTTTCTGGTATAGAGCTCCCTCGATACCCATTTTTTTATCCCCACCCCAGGATGGAGCAAATGGGTCAGGCAAGAGCCAGGCCCAAGCATGTAGTCCTATATATCCAGCACAAAGTGCAAAACAGAGCAAACTGAGGCGTAATTTCTCCTGCTCTCTTCCCGAATTTCAAGACGATTTGGGTACCCTGTAGAAAAATTATGAATTTGCTTCTACAGCTGCACCAAGCTGAAAGTTTTGGTTTTGAGCACAGGATTCAGTCATCTTTGCTGTTGCTGCCTCTCCTGCTCCCACTGCAGGACAAAAGGAGGCAACAGGCAGAGTGCTGACAAAATAAGTCATTAAACTTGTAAGACTACTCCACTTGAATGGAACAATATTAGGCAAAGAGAGTTTACCGAGAGCTTATGGAGGGCAGCCCATAGTTCATGTCTGAGTTCCACAGAAACAGAAGACCAGATCAAGAAAACAAACCAGAGGGGCCAGGGCCAAAAGCAGCCACAGAAGCTCAGCAATTAAGTAAGCAAGAGTGCAAGCAAGCAAGTGTGGAAACTCACCTAGCTGGTGTTTCAGGAGCACATGCAGAGGACTTGCTTTTCCTTCAGCAGTGATCTGTGCTTGTCCTGACACACCTGCCCTACACAGACCTGTGCAAAACCAGGGAAAACAGGAGAAGCCCTCCAGCATTTTGGGACCCCATCAGCAGCAGCCACAGTCACATCCATCTGCCCGAGGAAGCTTTGGGGGACTTGACCAACAGTTTAGTTGTCTCTAAAAATGTCAGTAAAACCAGAGTGCTACAGCTCAAATGAGGAACAGATAAGGGCCTACATGGGGTAGGAGCTAAGGGAAGGAGACCTCTCCTCACCACAAAAATGCAGACTGCTTATCTATCATACCCTGGGGGGGGCCCCTTTTGAAGACAGTTTTTGCTTCTTTTCCAGAAAGGGAAAGGAAGTGGGGTGACAGGGAGGGGAGGGGGTGTCTTTTGGTACTCTTAGTTTAAGGGGAAAAAAAATAAAAAAATAAAAAAAAACCCCAAAAAACAAAGAGGAGACCTAGGAGACCTGCTCTCTGTTGGCCAAACTTATAAGCACTTATTCTGCCTCCCCTCCATTCGTCATTCTCCAGATGCCTCCTCACTGTCCCCTACCCTCTTTCACCCCTCAGACAAGGCCATAAGTGGAGGACATCAGTGCAGATCGCACCCCCCCAAGTGGGAGAAAATGCAAGGGAAGGGGATAACGTCTGGGATCCCTCAGTTAAGTCAAGCATTTGGCTTCACAACTGCATCCAAACACCAAACAGACAGAGTTCTCTTCTTGGTTTAATTCAAGGGTGCCATACTCACAGCTTTTGTTTTTACAAGGTCTGCTTTGTTAAAACCAGAATGTGTTTTCTAATTTAACGTAAACAAAAACTAAGGAACAGCAAGGATGTTTTTGTCATTTCAGAAGACCTTATTTATATATTCTACATCCACAACTTCCAAGAAACTCACTTACCACACACACGCCCCAGTGGCCACTAATTGTACTTGCTCAGGGCCATTTTTACCAGACAGCTCCTGTAGCAGCTTTCCCATATTTCTTTGCTGGATTTTGTTCCCTGTCCTTCAGTTCCTCCAGTTTTCCATAACTGGTAGGGGCCAGGCACACTTGCATGTAGGACAGAGTGACTGTCTGCCAACAGACAAAACGAACATATTTTGAGTTTCCTCAGTAAACCACCAGTCTTTGTCTGAAGTCCTAACACTTCATAAGCATTTTGCAATTTTTTTTTTTTTCATACACAGCTTCTTCCTACAAGCTTGGAGCACCCTATGTTTGGAGACTTGTCTCACACCTCTCTGACTAAAGGTGTCTGTTTGTAGGGGCCAAGCAGGCAGCTGAAGCCCAGCTCTTCTTCTGAGCATTGCCATGGGAGAACTGAGCAAGCAACATCTACAGCCTTCAGACCTCAACGCAGAGCCAGCAGCGCGTTAACCACAGATGGCCCAAGCAAGCTCAAATGAGTAATGTAATTAGTGAACCACTAAGTACCTCCACGGTCACATGCTTCTGTGACTGTCTTCAGAAAGCCATGAATGGCCCACTGCAGCTATGCTCGAGCTTTTAACATTGAAATTAATTCATCCTTGACCTGAGGCACAAAAAAAAACCCCTCCACCCACAGCACAGATTTGGTCATCAACTAAACTGATGACTGCTGGTCAACAACATCCAAGTCTTTCCTTGACCAGTCACAAGCCTCACACATAAGATGCACCTGATACAGATAATATATAGGATGATGACACTGCCAAATTTCAAGTTCACATTATCCAGAGAAATGCATGCAGTCATCACAAAAAACTGATGCAGACCATCAGAAATCAACTGAGAGAGGAGAATCAGCATTTGGGTACCTCTGAATTGGAGGATGTAGTCTCTGATGCCCTGAAATATGCTCACAAGGACATGAAGTCCCTTACGCCAGAGCATTCACAATGAGGCAACGGCATTGCCACCACATCAACACCACCACAACCTGCTAGACAGACATTTAACACCATCACCATTGCTCACACAACTAGCTGAAATGTAAAAGCCCAAGGTGCTGGTGAAGTAAACCTTCACTTGTGTCTAAACCATTTTTTTTTTCCCCATTCTTAGGTTCTGGTTACACTGAAGCTAGATAGAAGCAGACAGGTAGCACCTGATAGATGGTCCACCTAGGCAAGCTCCATGACCCTGCTGGTCAAGGACACTTTTGGGGCTTGCACCACCCAAAGGTCTCACAGCACTGCCACTAACAGGAGGGGCAAAACAGCACATTGCTTGGCTCCCTCTGGAAAAAGCTATTCAATATAAAGAGGCTCCCACTGGCCTGTGAAATCCCAAAATTGCATGGTCCTGGAAGCTGGGAGACCACTTCAGAGAAGTATCAGTAGCACCTGCCCTGGTCTTATACTTATCCCTAGGACAGAAGGGCTTGGCACTATTTGGTAGCCTTCCACAGATGTATTTCATGGAAGAAAAAAAAAAAAAGAAAAAAAAAAAAAAAAAGAAAAAAA
>JAAGAY010145339.1:56199-87843 GCA_011801015.1 Ardeotis arabs | reverse complement strand
TTCTAAATATTAACATACTTAGGATGTTTCCACTTAGTAAACAAAACTTGTAAAAAGCAGTAAAATGATGATAAAAAGCAAATAATTGGTAATCCATTTATTTCTTTTGTGACTATTCTCTGCTGAATGTGGACAATGCATATTTGGTTAATGATCTCTCAAGTGTATCACAAGAAGGATCATCACATCCTGTTAAAATTTCAAGGTTATTTATATCACCACAGTGTTTAGATCCTCTTGAGGACTGAATTTCCTCTAGGAAATAAAAAGCAACATGAAAAAAAATCAGAGGAGGTTTTGAGACTGCAGCCTTTAAGCCTCATCTTCAGCTGGGGTCAGCTCCACTAACTCCAGCAAAGCTGTGTTAGCCCACGCGCAATGAGGAACCCCTGTCCCTTTGGGAAAAGATCACTTCCAGCAGCAGAATAATTATATCACTCTGCAAATCTCTAATCTCCAAGAGCTGGATATCTCCATGGGTTATGATCAGTCTTCCCCAGCCCTTCCTTCAAAAAGAAGGGCCCTTGCTAATCTGGGAACAGTTAGCAATATTGCTATGACAAGCACTCTATTTTCCAGTCTTTTCCAGTGTCTCCCTCTGGAAAAGCTTCCCTGGACCAATTTCACTCAAGGGAGTGAAAAATAATACCTTCTTTTCTTGTGTAAGCTTCCTCTCCCTAACTTGCAGAGCCTGGTAAGTAATTCGTCAACCTAAAATATTCTTTGACCAATGTTAATCAACTTCGGCAACCATTCTGGTGCCACAGTGTGCAATGCCAAGGCAGTTATTTTCCTTATCAATCCCATAAGGATTTAGACCAGGATGCATAAACAAAGGAGCAGGGAATAAGGAGGTGGAGCTGGGAGACGGGTGGACCCCTGAGGACAGCGGTGTTCAAACACTATTTAGAAAGGGATTAGCAATATCAGCTCCTGGAGAGGGAAAGCCACAAAAATGCCACGCATTAAAAGTTTTGAAAAAGATTTCTTCACAGCTTCCCCTCCACCTCTCCCATTCAACCTACTGTAGACTTTGCAACTCTAATCTAGTGAGTGGCTTACCTCCAAGTCTCTTGACTGTGATCTGGCCTCTCTCTGTAAGACAGAGGATGCCATTGTTCCTCACACATTGTTGCAACCGTTCTTCCTTGCTTCAACTTTTAGAAATATAAATCAGCTAGAGATAAAGGGTGTGTGGAACAATAGTTGTTGTACAGTAGTGACAGCCTTTTCTCACTTACCATAGTGAAATGTCAGAGTGAGTAGACTCAGAATAATGAAACCACAGGAGGAATAAATCCCTATCAAAAAGCCTGGAGAGCTTCTAAAACAAGAGAATCCAGATATGGAGGCAGAAGAAAATACTTATGAGACTCAGACTCACTGCACAGTGAGTGTCTCATCCATCCTTAGCAGAGTAGTAGGAAAAAGTGACAACGTGTGCAGAAAATACATTAATACTGCAAAATGTTGTGACATATTTTATGTGCCTTTGTTATCAAAATGGGGAAAAAGGTTAATAGGAGAACAAGCAAAAATGTCATGGAAAAGTAAAAAGGATTCAGAGATAATAAATGACCCCTTTGATTCCCAAAGGGGCCATTTATTGTGGGGAGAAAAATCTGAGAAAGAAATATTCTGCCCCACTCTGTTAGTTAGCTGCTAGGCTTGTTAGCCTTAGTTATTCCCACCAGAATTACCAATATGTGGGCAGACCTGCATAGACCACATGGCATTGATAGACAATTGCCAAGACTTCTGTTATTTGGCTGAATTTTTCCAAACAAGAGCAATGAAAGGTAGAAAGTGAGCATAAAACAGCAGAACTGGGTGGATATTTCTGCAATTCCCAGCAGCAGTCCCACAGCATAGAGGGTACCTGGTCAGCATTGGATGCCCACCATGAGTCCTCCCAAGCGATGTACAACACGTTCCTTCTCCCATTCTTGCCACAAGGTCTCATTCCTGAAGATTTGTTAGAAGTAGGAGGTAAGCAAGCTGAAAGTGTCCACTAGATGCATACAATACTCTTTAACCAGTTTGTTGGCCACTAGCTGTTTGTAATTTCCAGTGCAGTGTGGCCACATGATGTTTGGTGCTCTGCTGGTAGTTGAGTCTTTTACTGCTGACCAGTCAATAGGACCAGCTTAAGATGCAATTAAAAACATTAACCAGGAAAGGATACTTAGAGCAAGTAATCCTTCCCTTTCTTAGTTTTTGTGTAAATGTGGTGAAAGATGCCAGCTAGAAAGCTGTGGAGATTTGACTCCCCTTACTATTCTCCCCCTATGCCAGGAAGTGACCAGGTCTAAAGAGCAGTGATTCGCACTCGTCCACTTCAACTTTTCTAAGGAGGGGATGCAGTCAGCAGCAAAGCATTGTAATCATACTGCCCTTCAAAGGCTCCACAAAATTAGGCAAGAGAGCAAGGCAGACCACTGATTACTGAGAGCCACCGGAACATGAAGATACTCGAAGACAGAACTCCACCATTTTAGACCGATACATTCCTAGATGGCAAAATGTGCTATCCAAGACATAAATGAGAGTTTCTTAGACAGGAGCTAGATGCACTGAAGTGTATATAAGTTTGGCACCTATAATAGACATTTTTAAATGACTGAAGCCAAATTTTCTTAAATTGATGGTTGGAGAGAGCATCCCTACTCTACATAATGCTCTGCTTTCTTAGTCTGTTTTGTATCTGGTAGAAAATTTAACTTTTGAGGTTTAGCAGTGAATGACTATTAGCAACTACTAAATACAACCCTGCTTCTGGTTGCGGAAGTCCACTCAGAACAATAATTTAGCATTTCTATGAGAACTTCTCTCCTCCACCAAAGCCAGTTATTTATGACTTATGAATAAGACCTGTGTTTGCAAAAAAAAAACAAACAAACCAACAACCCTAGCTTGTCTGGCAACAAGCCTGTAATTATTTAGAGCTTCATGTGGGTGTGGTGAATCAGTGAAGCGTACTTCTTGTATTTATTTAACAAATAAGCATACCTCTAGCATATTTGGCTGCCAAGTTGCAATGATAATGAAGTTTGTTACTGAACTAACTCATCTTGCCTAAGGAAGGGCAAAAAAACAGATCAAGCACACTTGAACCATGCCACCTTTGCGCATTATTGCTCCAAACGTCTGAGTTCCAGCTCTCTCTGGGGAAAAAACCCTTACACCATTTTGCATGCAAAGATGTAATCTTTGAATAAATCTGCTGGTTTTAAGTCTGAGCGAGCTACTTTCACACCAAGCAGCTAGAACCCATGAGCAGAGCCCTTTGGGTGGTAGCCACATGGCACTGGAAGGTACAACAGATAGATTTTGCTGTTGCAACAAAATGCAGAGTGTTTGCCTTTGCTTTCTGGAGGCCAATAGCAACTCTTTCTGTCTCCCACAAAATTTTCAGGATTTATCTTTCAACACATCTGATTTTAGTCATTCATCTTCATTCAGCAGTCTGTGTTGTTGTGGTAGGAGGTAATGTTTTAAGGTTTCTGGTCAACCCTACTCCATAATCAATCAGTTATGTCTTCGTTAAGCCATGACAAATGTTAGTAAAATAAAGCTACACTAAGATATAGCAAAGAGTTGCTGTGTTTGTTTTACCAAGCCAGCCATGTCATTTGCACAACATGCTAACACAGTAGCTGCAAATGTACGTGTTATGCAGAGAGGTTGTACAAAAATTGAACAAAGATGTCTATTTGTGCATGGAATAAAGCAGTCTTCCTACGGTGTTCATGATGATCAGGTAGGTGAATTAGAGACATGAGCGCAAGTATCATTTCAGCAGGTGTCCTGTGCCTCAGAGCGTGTGCTGCTGTAGTTCACTAGCCTCTGAAACCACTACATTTGATGGGGAGAATTTCCTCACAGATCCTGGGGCTAGAACAGTTCTTCAGATGTCAATGCCTACAGAGGTGTGAGGGGAGGAGTGGTGGAAAAGTAACCAGTACTATGATCTTATGACATCCCGTATTGTGGCAATAGCTCCTCCCAAGCCTCAAATAGAAATTTTACAAACTTCTTATGGAGTTGTAAAAGAGAACTGTATGTCTTTGACCTGCAAATCAAATAAAGTCCCCACACAAGCTAGCACCAGTGGCACCTGATGCAGTTTTCTCATAGCAAGCTTTATCTCATTCCTGGAAAAAAGTAGCTACTAAGCACATTCAATTTTCCTTTTTTGGGGATATTTTGAGACGGAAAGTCTTCTGAAACATTCAAAAGCCACACCTCTTGAGTCTTACCCATATCTCAGTTAAAGCCTATCTCAAAATATGCATTGCCTGTAGTGGGACTTACGGCTCTGATCTGCAGTCGTTGTCAGATAAAGCTGCTATAGTTCAGGATGTAACCGCTTGTAGTTGTTCCCCTGTCCCACTGCTGTGATCACGTGTAAAGAGCAATGCTTCCCATACTGGCTTTATCCCAGCGCTCTAATTCAGAGAGTCTCCATCAGATATGACAATACAAGCTGTCGGTGCCTGTCCCAATCTCTTAAGAGATCAATGTTCCCACAGAAGCAGAGCTGGTAGAATAGGTGGCCTGTTCTCTGCTGACCTTTGCCACTCAAAACATTAATTTAACACATTAATTCAGTCAATCATTATGAAAATAGACAGCAATGCCTGCTGAGGAGCAAATACAGCATCTGTCCTGCCACTGCCCTGAAGGGAGGGATGCTCCCTAGCAAAAGTGGAAGCAGACAGTTGGAGCTAGGAACAGCTTCATTAGGCGCCATTGCTGGTGCTGATGGGAGTGATGAATTTGGACTCCCGAGGTCAGACTCAGCCCAGATCCCACATACTGGCTCTATGTGATTGCAGCAGAGATTGTTTATCCTGGTACGGTGGTGTGCTGGCTCTCCTGTTTAATCTTCTCCATTGTTTTTCTTTAAATTTTTTACTGGAATAGGAAAGGTCACAACTTCTAATCAGACACAGGCATGCCTTGAGCATTACTGATGTGTACATATAAGCTAGGCAATGTATTCTATATCAGAATTACTATCAGGGAAGGATGGGACTGTATCTATTAAATCATAGAATCATGTTTCCTTTCTTTAATTTTTTGTCTTTAAAAGTATATAGATATGTTTTGCTCTCAAAGGCTGACAAGTGTTAGCCTCAGACTGCCCATAGCTCTGTCTGTGCCAGCATACTAACACCATCAGGGGCTCTTCCATTCTAACCTTCTCCTGTTTATAGCACTCTTGGAAATACACGCCTACAGAGTCACCCTGGCGATGCCTATTATTGCCTAGCAAGGTTCAGTTGAATTTTAATAGAGACAAGTCTTTAGCTCTGGTTTTGAGAATTGATTTCAAATGAGGACTTTAGCTCCCTAACTAGCTAGTCTAGTTTAAGTCTCTCCAAGGGATCTCTTATTGTGAGAAAGCTGCTGAAAGTATTTAGCGATAAGATTTATTGTACCCAATATGGCTATGCTTTCCCTGTTCTCTTTCAGTAATACACCTGCTTGGAGTTTTATTACACTTCTTTATTTCTTATTATCTTCTTCTTCCTTCCCTCCACCTCCAGTAGTTGAAATGGATATCAGGTACACAGCACAGACAGCAAAGGCAAAACACAGTAATTGGGATTTCTATCTCCTCTTGTCAGTCTGCCAGTTACTGAAACATGGAACAGTGCTCAGAGAGACAATGAGCGGTGTGTTTGCTCCAACACTCATCCTTGCCGGTACCAGTTGTGCACTGTCCATTGCCAAGGCTGGAGCACAGCTGTGGGATCCTCTCTGCTGACCCCAGTGATGCAGCGTGGTTTGTCTGCCCGTTGCTCATTCAAAGCTGAGAAGTTTCTTGGTGAGAAGAGGGTTGGCGGTGCAGGAGCTGGGCTGTCCAGACTCATAGTTGAACAGGTTATGTGACTCCAAACCTTCCTTTTTCCAAGTTCTCCTCTTCTCTTTTTTCCTGAGATATTGTGAGTAGGACAGATACATTTGAGAAGTGATGTGATAAAAATACAAATAAGATACACCCGCTGAACAATGCTGTCCTGAGTGAAAAACAACCGGCCATTGTTTCAGCCTCCTCCTCTGCTTTCTTATCTTGTGTGAAAAATACCTGTGGTTCTCAGAGCACATTTCAAACATGAAGGACAGAGCAAGGCCAGGTCTACAGCACAGACTTCTGCTTGGCAAACCTACATCTCTCAAGGGTGTGAAGAGCAGTGTTCCCTGATAAACACAACTGAGCTGGCCGAGAGCTCCTATGCAGGCATGGCTATACCACCAAATCCGCACTTTCTCTCTCTAATTTTAATCACAGATTTCCTGACAAAACTGGATGTGCATTAGAGCTTTTAAGTACTGATGTCATAAGTGGATTTACCAGGACTGCCCAGGGGGCTGTCACCCCAGTGCAGTGCTACCAGAGCCTGGGGTTACCCCTGGCACAATGCTGTTAACAGCCAGCAGGCAAGCGTAGAGTGGGCACGGGGGGAAGGTGGGATGTTCGGCTGCCCTGCTTCTCCTTGTGAGCCTTTGTAGGCAGAAAAAGCATTTGTGCCTGTCCTGGGTAGACATCTGTGGGAGTGGAGACAGGGGAGACCTGTGTGAGAAGCCAGGATGGCACCAAAGACACCGTGTGCTCCTGAGTCTGTATATCCTCGTCCTTGAGAGTGTGCGCGGGCACACACATGGAGCCGCACGCTCGCATCAGGGCAGCTTGTCGGCTCATGGGTTTACAAAGCCCAGTCCTCGCTCACACAGATCTCACCAGCTGTCAGCCATCTCTCCTGATTCAGCAGAAACTACTTTTTTCTCTCCTCCTCTTCCATGGCAGCCCCGGAGAGTGTTGTTCCGTGTGAAATGTGCCATACAGAGAGTTGTGGAGAGAAGCAAACAGAAAAGCCTTCAGTGAAGGCACTGGAAAAATATTTGTATCTTCACCTGTGCTTTTAAAAAATAAAAGAAAAGGAAGACTGTAATTATGATAAAATTCAGATCTGAGCTTCCTTTGCACATCTTTCTGAGCTCCTTAGACTGAGCTGAAGTCTGTGGGTGACCACATCTTCCACCTGTAAGACTCCCAGAGGGATTTAATAGTGGAGTTTCCTCAGCAGCCCAAGATGAGAGCCATCCCCATCTCTGGCTTCTAAATTGTGTGACTTTCCTAACATCTTTTAACATAATATTTTAAAGTTACTTTTATTTTGGTTATGGTCCTGCAGCTGCATCTGGGAAGAGGCCATGTGTAACCAAGGCCTCCCTGGGGCTCCCCCTGCCCATGGCCCAGGACCCCATGTCAGCCCCCTGGGGCTATCTGCCCCTGCCCCAGCGATGCTGCAGCAGGGCCGGTCTCCAGGTCCGCACAGCCCTGCCCTGCCTGGCCATAAGCCTCAGCCCATCCCCAGACATAAGAGGACAGTTAAAGCTCGAAGCCAAGTTTCACTCCCCATTTGGCTCCTCCTGACAAGCACATTCAGACTCTGCTCTCATCCTTCTCCTGCTCCCAACTGAGCAACTACACCATCTCAAAACATGGAGGCACAGGACATTGCGCACCAGCTCAGAAATCTGTTTCTACAGAAACAAGTGTGTAGTCTCAAAAAAAAAAAGAGGGGGTTAAAAATGAATCTATTAAAAACTCCGCATCAAGCGGACATCCTCACTGTCTTCCTATGGGCTGGAAAGTGGGGCTGGGTAATGTCAGTGTCATGTCCACCTTGAGGAGAAGCAGCATCAGGGCTCACCTGACAAATGGACTGGGCACAAGAGGCTCCCCAGACCAAAACAGAAAGCAAACAGCAGACTGGGCTGCAGGCTCGGTGCCTGAGGCCAGAGCAAATGATGGGTTACCCAAAATGAACAAAATATGGGTTTGGGCTTTTTTCCCACATGCTTCATTAACGTGCAGCAATGCTGAGTAAATAACATAAGCCGGATGCAATGACTGTTCTGGCTCCAGCTTCATTATATTTATACTGCTTGGTATCTGAAAAACTATCGCAATGTGAGTAACAAGAGTGTCAAGCTTTCACACTTCCCAGGTGACAAGGCAGCTCAGATAACCCCAGTCCAAATAACCATCAGTTTGACAAACCCATAAAGTCAGTGAGGCTCCAAGGATTTGCCATTTAAATACTCTTGAAAGTCGTGTGCTTCACCACACTGTGTAAGCAGTTTTGAAGCATCACAAGTAGCAAAGGAGCTCAATTCTGGGCAAAGGCAACCAGACCTTCAGTATCCCAAATTAGTCATCTGGTCTATTATTTGATCATTTCCAAAGAAAACCTGAGAGTTACTGGGGTGTTTTTATTACGTGTGTTTTTGCCTGCTTTGTTATTATTTTAAAATTTCAGCTGTTGACACCGGTGCAGAGCTTGGCGCAGCAGATCACCTGCCGGCACTGTTCAGGCACCAGCAGCCAGCACGGTGAGCCCTTGGCAGGGACCAGCCAAGGCAACTGCCTCACACACTGCCAGGCAACTTCTGGGACTCAGTTTGAGAGCACCCTGTTTTGGAGGGAAGGAGTTGAGCAGTTTGGGCATCTCCGTCAGCTGCAGGGGCAGAAGACAGCCCTGGGCATCTTTAATTTGTGAGAACAGCCATGACCCGTGGCCTTCACTGGGCTTCCCTGGACTCCTTCTGGCCCCTCTGCCACCAATGAGATTTTCCACAGACTGAGCAAGGCAGGAATTCACCCAGGGGTCATCTCACAGCCGCACCGAAGTCTCTTGCATTCATCTGGCTTGGGACAGAGCCATTTGCTGCTGGCGGGACGTCAGTGCCAACAGTGCTGCTCCCAACCGCACGTAGTCCTGACCTCACCAAACAGGTACCGGGGCTGAGCACAGCAGGCAACTTCTGCTGGAGGCTTTCATCTTGGGCTTTGAAGAACAAACAAAAGATGGGGAAAAATAAAGCCTTGAAACTTCTCCGTTAAACAGGATCTGTGTCTCAGTACTTACCTCTTGGTGTGAGGCAAGAAGAGGCTGGCGTGTAAGCTGAACGCAGAGAAGGGTAGGGAGAGAAGTGTTGTGTACGGACATTCACTGCATTCCCAGTGGTCAAACCACAGGTATTTCTTTGATTCATTAGAGCTTACCTACAACTCTACTTAAGTATGTGAATATATAAATAATATACAGATCACACTCCAGGCTTTGCGCAACAGATATTCTCTTCAGCACAGCCAGGAACAATTGTGACTCTTTTCAGCTCTACTGATAAAGTATGAATCATAATGAAGCAGCAAGAAAAACTCACTTGGTCGTCTTTGAGGTCTGCAACTATAAAAATAAATGTTTTCTTCCACCTCTACAAAATTTAAACTTTAGACAAATATCTTTTAAAAAGAGCTGAGTCACACTGCCTTTTTAAACTTCACAAACTGAAGAAGTTTCGATAATACTAAGCACAAGGCATGAAGGAAATGATTTATACAAGGTGAAATACTTGTTTTAAAGTGCTACCATATCCCTAAGTACCTTCAGCTCCAGGCCACTAGCAATTGCTCCATACATCTTATCCTTCATCTATTTCCTTCCTACAGAATAGCAGTGTCCCTAGCCAAACTGTGTGTAGAGCAGGGCTAGCTGCAAGCTGTCATCATCTTGCACCTCATTTTTCAAATTAATTCAGCCTGCTGGTGTGGTGTGTGATCCACGCTGTTTTACCACCTCTTTCAGTTTCATAAAAGTCATCGATTCACCTGGAAGATGCCCAGCACTACCTGCAGTACTGGCTAGGCTCTGGGAACGCCCTTCGCCTCCGCTATCATTTTCCTTCCATCCTCACAAAAGCCTGTAAAGGTGGCATGTACAAAAAGGTGGAGGGATGGCCTTGTGGCTTCCTCAGAGTATGAAAAGCAGCGTCTGCGTTTCTCCAGGCATCAATAGTTCCTTAGCCATCTAAAATTTGGATGTTAATCTACTTATCCGAGAGCTTAATCTACAGTCAATGGAGGTAGAGTTAAAGGCACCTCAGAAGAACATTTCTTCCCACATACATTAGACATCTACTTTAGCATAGGGTCAGTTGCCCCCTGGAGGAGGCTTTTGTCTTCCTTGATTAAAAAGTAAGGCAGACAAGTCGCACAGACTAAGTGCTTAACTTTTAGAGAGCAAAAGCTAGGTAAATCTTATCCGCGATCACATATTTTGTTACCTGCGGGAAGAAACAGAAGAATCCTATTAAGAGGGGAATCTACGAGGTATAAAAAAAGAGAAATTACAAAGATAAATTTGTGTGATGCTATCCTTCCCAAGCTGAAAGTGAAGGAAGTCTTGGCTTTCATGGGTACATTTGCTAAAGGCTCAGCTTGCAATGCAATTTTCAGCCCAAGCTAAGCACCCAGCCTCCTCGGGCATTTCTGATTTTTGCATCAGAGTTGCCTGCAGAGACCAGAGCTCATGGGAAGCCAATCCCAGGGCTCTGCCAGGCTCTCTGGGACTTTGTGTTTTCTGTTTCCACCACAACATGCAACGGCAGCTTGGGCTTATGGTTCGCAGCTTTGCACTGCAGCAGACTGGTTTTATACCAAACAAATCACAATGAGGCGTAGCTAGATTGTACCAGGCAGTGACCGAGCAACGCCAGGCCCTCTGATTATATCAGAAACCCTGGAAGGGGAGTCTGAGAGGTAGGTGATTACATCAGGATCCCCAGGATGATTTACAGCCTAGGTAACAACATCATTCTCTCACTCCATTACTTTTATGGCATACATAGACAACTTCTTACATTATTCATAAAAATAAAAGGAAAAAGCAATTCTGTGATGTAGGAAAGGCTTTTAGGCTGGCATGGACTATTTATCAGAAGCTGACATGAGAGTGATAAAATAGTGAGAGCGAAGCAGCAATTACTGGAAGTCTTACTGCAACAACCCTCTACCATATTGGCTGGGATTGCTGCAGCTACTTCACAGTCAATACTCTGCCTTTCATGCATGGATGAAGACCTGTAGGAACCAAATTGCTTTCTAGAGCTGTTTTGAGGAATCTGGTCAAACACTCCCACTCCAGGAGGGTACTGATCCTGTGCCAGCTTTCCCTACAGGTCCTGCAGTCCTAGAGAGCAACTCTGCTCTGGAAAATCAGGACTTTGGCCCCAGCAACAAAGCTCGCTCTTCCCTCTCCCCCTTTTCACACCTGCAGTCCTATTTCTCTCTCTGTCTGACAGAACTCAAAGCATTTTGATTTGCTTTTTTTGTTTGTTTTTGTAGCTCCTCACATGTGCCTGACCCTTCATTTCCTTCACAACCACAGAAGGTATTGCTGGTCTGCAACTTCTCACAATGATCTGTCATACCTGAGCAAACTCAGCACATTACAACTCCACTGGAGACCTTGGTCCTTCCTACCATTCATGTAGGACATTTACTATGAGGACAGGTCACGCCTGTTCACTCAGGTGAGGAACTAAAGGTTCCGACCAAGCCTGTGATGGATCCTCCCTGTCCTTCCCCTCAGGGCCATGAGCACCCTTGGCGATCTCTCCACAAAAGGTGGAGACCGGGGCAGGGATGCCTGGAATTCCTGCAGCAGGACCAAGGTGCTCTTTACCTTTTCATCCCTTACAGGTGGCAAACGTAAATGGGATATGGCAGTAGAATCATTTGCAGTAGGTTCCTTGGTGTCCATATCAGTATAGTAAATGCATAGAAAATAAAAACTGGCAGGAGAAGGCAGTCCATCACTGGGAGGAAGCGATCTCCTTCCTGCTCTTCATTATTCCCTCAATAAGCCTTTTACTTTACAGTAGGAGTTTTAGGGTCACCTTTTCAGAGTGCCATTTTTCCATTTCACTGAATATTCCTGTATTGCACAAGAAGGAGTAAAGGTTTATCTGTACAAGGAGAGATGAATTTCAGCTTCTCTCCTCCCATGTCTTCCTTGCATGCTACATCCCTTTTCAACTGTCTGCCCACTCCCTGAAAAAAATAGTTTTCTTATCTCTCAGTCTCACTTGAGATATGTTTCCCCATGCGTGGGACACGCAAGGCTGGGTTTCAGCAGAGAGGGCTGCGGCGGGGACTTGTGTGGAGGAAAAGCCATGAACTGCCGAGTGCCACCCACAGCTGAGTCCAGCCACCTCTGAAACCAGTGTGGGTGACCACCACACACCAGAGCTGCAGCTAGGCAGAGGATCCCACAGCACCCTGGCTCAGACACATTTCAGGAAGACCAGCAGCTGTCACAGGCAGGAGACATGCAGGGGACACTTGTAGGGAGACAGATGGAGGGAAAGACAGCTGTGGAGATGTGGATCTGGAGGTGCACTCTTGGAAGAAGGAGCTCCACGTCAAAAGGGGCAACCCACATTGGGCAAGGACATCCCTGTGGGACTGTGGCTGTGGGTGGCCATCGCCAGGGCGGGGATAACCCTGAGGGACTGCAAGCATCAGGCAAACGCAGTAAGAAGCACAAAAAAAGCAAGGAAAACCAGTAAGAATGTCAGATGACTAAAGGAACCCCAGTAAGAAGCATGGAAGAGCAGCAGACCAAAGCCATTACATACACAGCCCAAACCTCTTCAGTTACTTAATGTAACCCACAGCAAAAACACAGGGAGGTGAGACGAGGAAGGATGGAGGTATTTAACTGAAGTTGCACCTGGGGGAGAGTAAAGAAAGCTGATTACTCAAGTGTTTGTTTAATTGTTCATGTTTTCTTCTTTTCAGTATCCAAATCAGTGATTGGAAGCTTCTGTTAATCAGCAATAAAGTAAGTAAAAATTCTGTGAGACTGATTTGTCAGTAACACCACATCACTTTACATTTTCTTTCTTTGCCGCCTTTCACCCTTCTCTAATAATCATCCAGATGCTGCCCTGGTGACACCAGAGGACCAGAGTTTCAACAGACCCACCAGCTCTTCCACCCTCCCTTGCATCTCATCGCTTCACCCACATTTATTTGTTCTGCCTGACCTGATCAGCTCAGCCTTGTGAGAGCTCAGGCTTCCAGCTAAAAAAAAAGATAAAGTCACAGCAGGAGTCTGGTGAGCAAAGAGCACCTGGACATGCTCAACAAAAGAGAGTTGCCTCATTTTTGTGCCCATGTTGTAAACCCAGCCAACTCCAACAAAGAACAGCGCAACTGAGGGCGGCTTGTGGCTTCCTGTCTGGTGACTGACAAGCTAATGGAGCCCAGGAGAAATCTCAGCATGATGGTTTCTGCTGAACTGAGGCGTATCGTTCAAGTAATGTGAACAGTATTAAATACAAATAGGAAGGAATTGGCTTGCAATATTCTGTTTGCCTACGGCATCTCTTCTTGCATTATTCACAACCAATTTCAGTAGATCAAATTTGTGCAGACCTTAAGAAACCTCTGAACAACATTTTGGCCCTTCTGCTCCAAAAGTATTTGATAGCTTTAACCCTGAATGTTCTTGACTGTTGAATGCTCTTTATTTCCCATTTGAATTGATCTGCCTGCCCCTTCCATTGCAGCTCACCTACCACTCAGTATTCACAAACTGAGGAAAAAAAAATTCACATGGTGTGAAACACAGTGTGGTCACCTTGCTGTTTAGCCAAAGAAAAGCACTACACCGCATTGTTGTTATTTAGATAAGATACAGAAGAAGCAAAAAAAAATGGGTTTGAATAAAGGGCAAGCAGTGGATTTCACTAGTACACAGAAGGCCAGCACAAGTTTTATATATTAATTACATATTGCTGGAAATCGCATCTGAAATCTGTTGGGGCTCTAACTAATGTACAAACTTTGTACTGGCTTTTACACTCAGCCAAGAGTTTCACCCATACAGTCTCTGCCCTTGAAAAATGCAGACCCCTCCCTGTGAAAGGCCACGGGTCCTCCCAGTTCAGTTCCGGAGGTGGGTGCCCAGCCCTGCTGGGATCTGCACTGAGAGGCAGGGAAGGGAAAGGAGAGCTCCTGAGTCCAGTAGTGAGATCTGCTGAAAGGTATGAGCAGCCTGAGGGTAAGGAGACGATGGGAGAGCCAAGAAAACTCCTAGGGAGTGGTCGAGCTGAACTAACAAAATTCTTTCCCATGCACATGCCTAATACTTAAAAAAATAAAAACACTTTTCAGGGACTACTGAGGCATGGGAAAGCCAAACAAGATCTGGTTTGGATTTACTTTAGTCAGCGGCGCAGGAATATCAGAGACCCTGCTATGTGAACTGGAGATTTAAATGCTACAAAATTCCAAAGAGCGCAATAAAGATGGACTTTTATTTGCCAAGAAGGGATGTGCTTGTGCAGTGTTCACAGCAATGGTGCATTTACCCTCACTGATGGAGTGGAGTGGTATTTCTCCCAGAACTGGTGGGATTGCCTCCTTTACTCAGCCCTTCAGCCCACTGCCAAGTCCCTTAGTGATAACTTTCCCATAAAGCAAACAGCTCAGTGATGGCCCAGCCCAATCTCTCCATGCAGAGAAATGCTGGGACCGGAGCAGTTCGTTTACAGGGTTAAGAAAGCAACTTCTAAATTTTGCTAAATTGCACTACATTTTGCTTCTAAATTTTAGTGGGCTTTCTCTGGGCTCTGTCACTGCTCCCTGCAGCACTGCAGCCAAAGCTGGACCTCACAAATGCAACAGCCGCTGCAGCCGGCAGCTCCAGCCCTGGGGTGGGCTGCACAGTTTGGTCAGCTCTGAACAGTAGCAGCTGTTCCTGCAGCAATGAACAGTCAAAAAGCCCGTGGTGAACAGAAGGACCTCCAGCGGAAAATCCCAGTGTGCTTTCACAGTCACTGGGGAAGGGTGCTCACCAGAAAGGCGTTTTGTGGAGAAAATGCGTTCTTCAGTATGTTTCCCTCTCATTTGGCTTCGGAGCAGATTTTGCCTGATGGTAACACTCAGGCAGATGTCTCCAGGCATTCCTTTTGCTTAATGCAAACACACACTGCTTCTTTGAAAGGCACCACGTTTTTGCTGATTGTGGCTTAGGTGGTGGTGTAGAGACATCTTAAGGAGGCTGGGAACGGGACTGGCAGCTGGAAACTTTGAACAGGATAAATCCTCAAGGCTGCAGGTGCCTGGGGTCAGGGGGTCCTGGAGGACAGGCTCACCTTGCATGCTACTTGGTCTGTTCCTTTGGGCAGTGCTGTGAACACCACGAGACAGATTTTGGGTCTGTTTTCACCCATGGGAAAAGAATCAGACACAAGGGGGAACACGACACAGAGACATCTGAAACCGTTAACTCAAATTCAGTACAGTGTGAATATCGCTGGACTGCTTCCAGACTTCTTGTAGGACATCTGTGTACTGCTGCAAACGGCCACGCTTGGCCTCTCACAGCTCAGGAATCCTTCCATCGTGGGGAAGGCAGCCTGCAAAGACATGTGCGACCACTCAACTGAGGAGCAACTGGATGAAAAGACGTGTCAGAAGGCGAGGAGAAACAGCAGTATTCAGTCATGACCAACATGGTTGGAAAGCACTGAACTAGAGATGAAAGGGATTTACTACAGATGCGTTCCAGGTTATTCAGGGCCCCAAGAAGAATCCAGGCCATAGTTTGATGATGTTGTAAATCCAGCTTTAGGGCTCTCAGTAGATTAAAAATGCTGCATCCTCATGCTACCGGAGTTTAAAAAAAAATAAGTTTCAAGTAGCAGTAAGTGCTGTATCTACTATCCAGCCCACTGACTAACTGTGACAGTTTCACAGGCATATGGCACAGTAATTTCTCTCCTCAGATGCTGTGTGAAAGCAAGATATAAAGAATCTCCAGAACAAGACTGCAGGGGGGGAAATAGCTGAACTGACAACGCATAACATCATGTTTACAAAGTAAACAAGCCTGGGAGACAAAAGCAAACCTTTTCTCAAATCTTTCGTTAAAAGAACCTTGTGTACAGCATGCAGCTATTAGCGCCAGCACAGCACAGATGAGACAGAGAGATTTGAAACTGATGTTCCTTCAAAGAACATCAGCAGCAGTAGCTATCTCTTAAAGTCCTGGTTCACAAGAAATACTGTTTACTAGATTACCAGCAGGCAAAGGCCTATCACCACATTCATTTCCAGTAGTCACATCAAGGGGCACTGAGTTGCAGCATCTGAGAACCATTGTCACCGGCAGACTGGACCTTGAGCCCCAACGGTCAACAACTGCAAACCAGCTACACAAACCCTGCCCATCATCTTCTCCAAAAGATGCTTTATGGAGCAAACACAGCACGGGGTCTGGAGTACTTCAGTGCTCTACTCCTCGCCAAAAGCCCCTGAGAAAGGGTGTGAGCTGCCTTGTGCAACTGCAGCTTGCCTTGTGCGGGTGATGCTGCATGTTTTTCTATGTGTAGAAGAAGAAACACAAGTAACTGCTGCACATGGACACCTTGTGAGATTAGAGGACCGTGAACAGTATTAAACGTGGACTCACTAATGCATCCCACCAACAGGATCTCCACACCACTGATCCTTCTGCTTCATCAACGTGCTACAGAGACATGGGGCCATGCCTTGAATTACTTCCTCAATGAAGTTACTGTTTAGCCTCTTCTTAATCAAAGTCGAACCAGTTTTGCCATGATGAAGCCAGCTCCGCCCGTAAGAGGGGATAAGGTGAGAAGCCCACACTCACACATACTGGTGCACTCATACTTACTAAACCCCGCGGTGAGTTGTCCTCAGTGCCATTTTGCCTTCCTTGGTCTCGCTTTTTCCCCCACAAAAGCCTTGCGGTGGTCTCCAGAACTACTACCTTGTGGTAAATAAGCGGGATGTTTCAGCGTGAACAGGGACTCTGGGGGCAGCAGAGTAATGCTGTGGTGCTATTATTCTGAGCTTGAAGCTGCCAGGGCAGAAAAAGAGAGAAAGAAGGCTTGAGAAAGACAGACGGTTGTTTCGTGATGTTAGGTCAGCTGGTGCACCGCTTGTCCCAGGTGTTAACCTTCTATGCGAGGGCCCGGCCCAGACTGCCTGGATGTGCCGGCCGAAAAGACTGTATGAAATTACACTTAAGACACTGAACACTAAGGGCATTCATTTCCCGAGACGTGGAAAATTGAGTCTTGGATCAGAACATATCTTCGGTTTGTTTTACTGGCAAAATACCCCAGAGTATGAACCTCCCAGCCCTCACACAAAGGTCCGGAGCGTTTTGATTTCAGAGGGGCAGGCAAAGGCAGTGGGGCGAGGGGTTGGGTTGGGGGGCGGGAGGGGGGATTACGCCTGGCTGTTGTTTTGTTGAAAGTCGGTTTGTTTCTGCCTCATAAAGTATGCAAGAATGTTCCCATGCTCCGCTTGGGCCAGCCCCCAGCCGCATGCTTTGCACATTAGCAGCTGATGCTGGAATGCGGCGTTCCCAGGGCAACTGTTAGCCCCCCATGGAGCCCCGCCAGCCCCTGCCATTGTGCGGGCTCGGGCTGAAGGCGGCTTTGTGGGGTGATGTAATGCCGTGTATGCAAACTAAGCCAGGGGCACAAATGGCACTTGGAAACTGTTCCCTGACTTCAAAGGGCGGGCTGGCGGACTCCCACTAAGGCGGCCTGGCTCGGGCCTGCACCTTGTACCACCATATTTCTCCTACTCTCCCACCTTGCCGTTATCACTGCTACCGTGGCCACGGCCCCAGCCCAAGCGTGGCAGGAGCTCTGGGGTGGACAGGACCAGGGTGTTGCTATCAGTAGGCCAGCCCAACTCACTCACCCACACATCCCCACCTGGACCTCTGGGATACGGTCAGGAGGCTTTTTTCTGAATACTTCTCTTTCTTGATGCTTGAGTATGGGACTGAAGAGAGTGCTGCAGAGTAAGAAAGAATCCTCTCAGATTCATATCCCGACTATGGACACCGCTCGATTCTTACCCATCATCTTCAATAATTCAACCAATTCTACAGCACTGTATCCTCGAGAGATACGGCTTCGTATTGATTAGAGGCTTAGGCTCCCGGGAGCCATGACTTGATCTAGACCTAACACTGCATAAATGTTAAAACAACATTATTCTTGTCCCTGAAGCTTTGCTGGGTTCTACAGGTAATGAAGACTGGGAGGGGAACTGGAAGTTTGCCACCAGCTTCAAAAAGAGAGAGTAATATTATTGTTACATTTAATATCCAGTTATTAGACGGCTGTCTAAATTCAGTTACATAAAGTGCAGAAATAGAATACATCAGGGCATTCTGGGGACTGATCAATTCCTTAACCCCACCATGAGCTTAATGAAAATCTCAGCATCAGACCACTCACGTGCCAGATTGATTGACAAACAACAGAAATATGCCTGTTCTGTGAGCCTAGTTTCTGTTCTCAACAAGAAATTGGGGGAGGTATTTCAAAGGGTATTTTTAAAAAAGCAAGCAGAAAATATGCAGTGTTCAAAACAATTTTACAGTGCCCTTTGGTAGGGCAACAGCAAACCAATGTGTAACTCCAACTAGAATATTCCTGCCTGGGAACCAAAGGCATCCCAGTTCCACACCTATTTGCAGACTGCGGAGTGCTGTAGTGCTGACACCTTGTTCTAGAACATATTGGCCCAGTTTTTCAAAGATACATAGGGTGCCAGAAGATGCACATAGGCACCAGTGAGTTAAGCGTCAAACAATTTGGGGCATGATTCTTTCCATCTTTTAGTACTAGAACCTTGTCAAATGATTTCCTGTAGCTCTTCTGAGAGGCAGGCAAGTCAAGTGCAGCAGTGATGTTTTTAGCCAGTGTAAAATCCACACTCAAAATGGCTAGTATTTTGGTCATACATCACTGTCAGTGACAAAACTGGGACAAGAAGCCAATGCATGCAGATGGAATAACGTCTCCTGATTTCAGGAGGGCCAAGGTTCCTCCTCCAGCCTCCTAGCTCACCTGCCATGCGGGAAGGTGATTTCATGATCACACGGTACTTCTGGCAGGAATGAAAACTAAATTACAGTGTTCTCTGTAATAAAAGTAAAGCAAAATCAAATAAAACAGCAAACAAATACATGCTTGAAAGCCAAGAAATTCAAAGATACTCTTAAAAAAACCTTATAATGTGGAAATAGAGATGAAAGCAAAGCATATAACCTGAAGTCTGCCTATGCGTCCCTACCAAAACTGCAGCAGCAGGGCTTCTGCTTCAGTTATCCAGCTCCCTAGAAATGACGCTGAGCAGAGAAACTTCCTGACCTGCCCTAGTGAGACCCCATCCTGCTTCCCTTCAGGTTATACAAAGCTCCCATTACTTTCAGTGGGAACAGCTTAGCAGTTCTAGTACTGTGAATGGATGCATTATAATGTCAGTAATAACAAATGTCATGCACATTCCATGATTAGCTAGAAAAATGATTCTAGGGTTAAATAGGCATGTCTCATTCAGATGCATGTCACTGAGCTGGGCCCATCACCTAGGTACTGGATGCCATCTCTCCCTTTTTCTCCTTCTCCTATTGCTAAACATGCTAATCCCGCACAGCAACCAAACATCATTATTGCAGGCTTGTCCAAAAATTATGCAGAGACAATTAGCCTCATTGAAAAAGGTATCAAAGACCTCACAGTATCATTCGTCGGTCCCTCAGTGCGCACGCACACACACAGGCATCCAAGGGATTTTAAACATAGCTAAAGACAGTGTTTTCATTAGTTCACTGTGAATGGCAGTGACTTCATGCATTAAAAACTCCACACCTCCCCCTGTGGTGTAATGCCTGTGCCCTGAGATGAATGGCTTTGCTGCAGCTTTTTGTCCTGAAAGGCTAGGAGAGAGATACTCACCAGTCCCAAGGGAGATTGCAGCTGAATGTGCCCTATTATGATCACGCTGACAGCATCTGTTGATTGCAAAAAGCAGGTGATACCATCCCCATCAAAATTAACACAGGGATAAAACAAGCACCTCGAAGTGGCTGGTGTGGAAACTGGGATAGGGTAGCTTAGAGGAATACCACTGTTTTAGCTTATCCTAGGGTATAAGCAGCCAGCAACAGTAGGAGTTTGTGCTTCCAGACTGCTTTAGTAGTATGAACAGCCACAGTGCTCCTGAGAAGTAGAAATTACATCCTTTGTCTTTCTCCTTTATGTTATTGCCCTGGCTTCTGCTGGGATGGAGACAATTTTTTTCCCAGTAGCTGCTGTGTTTTGGATTTAGTATGGGATTTGGTATGCAAAGAATGTTGATAATACACTGACATTAGTTGTTGCTAAAGAAACTAAGGACATTTTCAGCTTCCCAGATTTTGCTAATATGCAGATGTAAGAAGCTGGGAGGGGTATAGCCAGTACAGTTCACCCAGACTGGCCAAAGGCAGTATTCCATGCCATAAACATCATGCCCTGTATATAAATGGGGGTTGGCTGGTGGGCAGCTCTCTCACTCTTTTCTCTCACTGCTTGGGATCGTTCCAGGATCACTTTTGGTTTTGTCCAGTGATTGCTGCTCAGGATGGGCTGTTTTGGTCTCTGGGTCATTGGGTGGTGAGAAATTATGAGTTGTTCATTTTGTATATTTTATTATCCCTGTATTTTTTTAATTATTATTATTATTAATATGTAGATATTATACCTTCCTTTGCTATCCCAGTAAATTGTCTTAATCTCAACCCATGAGTTTTCCTTTATTCCTGATTCTCTCCCCCATCTCCCTGGGGGAGAGAGGGTGAGCGAGCAGCTGCGTGGTACTTGATGGCTGACTGGGGTGAAACCACGAGTTATAAAAAAAACAAGCATAAGGTGTGTTAGATCATGCTGTTCCCAAATGTCACTCTCAGCATCCTCAAGCATGTGGGGACAGAAAGACTAAAAGTTGGACAAGTGGATGCAACAAGGATGCAGATGTTTGCAGGAAACTGTGTAAGCAGTCTGCTGTGGCTACAAGTTTTCTGCAGGGGTTTCCATATGAAATAATATTACTAAAGGAATGTTTCTTGTTTTAAAAAATGCTTCTCATCTGTTTTGATATTGGGTTTTTTATGACCACAATGCATATCTCCTGTTGCCTATATTAGTTATTTTCTTGTTCACAAGTGTTCAGTGCATATTTATTACAAATACACACTATGATAGGGTCATGAGAGAATATTTGAACCACTACAGAGCAATACTGTAGTGAATCAGCCTACTGAATGAGATGAGAAATCGCTTCACACTTTATCTTACAGAGAACTTCTCAACAGAGAATGTGAAAACCCCACAACTCTGGGCAATGATTACAATTGTAACTTCTGCTGGGAGACTTGGCAGAGCAGCCACAACTCTTCCATAGCCACAATGAAGCTATGGAAGCTGAGCACTCAGGAGCAGCTGACAACTCTCTGCAAACCTATTGAAGAGCTCCTGGCCCCAGAAGCTTGCTCATGTTTTACAGCTGTATGAGCTGTTACAGCCCCCTAATAGCACTTCTCTGGACCACCGAGGCTGCAATGATTTCAATGCTGCAACTCTTCAGACCAGTGTCTTTCACAGGATGTATCAGCAGCCTGATCCGAAATCGATGGCCATAAATAGAAGCACAGCCAGTCTAAAAACTTAGCTCTTAAGTCTGTTTGGAAAATTAAACTCAAACTTTCCCAAATTCTTTTAATAGAAATATTTACATGCTCTGAAATAATTTACAGACTACTACCATCCCCGTAACAGCCCTACAGAAAATCATTATTTACCAGATAAATACATTTTTACACTGGGCTACGTTTTAAGGGTGAATTAAGCCACCCCGAAGAGGCTGTGCACAGCCTTTACGAATCCACTGTTAATGATTAAACTACACACCATTTCCTAAAGGTGGTGCTGCAGCCAAAATGCAGCCCATAGGTGGGCAGCAGAAAGCAGGCAAAGTAACTGTTCTGCTAAACGACGATTACTGCCTTCAAGCATAATGCTCTTGACAGGCTGGTCTAAACTCTTGTCAGGGTCACAGGGTTAATCTCACAGCAGCCACAGGCCCCCTTACTGCTGAGCATGAACAATATGGTTAACATTTTTGGAAGGGAGTTAAATTTCTTCGTCATTCCTAGCCTACACCTGACAGAGGCAGCCCTCTTCCCTGCTTTCATAACCTGCCATCTGGAAGATAACAAATTCTTATCTAGCCCGTTGATCTTCTCTTCTATCGCTATGAATGTTTCCCACCGCTGACCAAAAGACCAGAAAACAGAGTTTACCCACCTGAAATAAAGTCTGAGCTTTCCTGAGGCTAATTCCTCTGGATCGTAATGTGACTGCAAAATACAGGAATGTGTGACACAGCAAAGAGCTCTCAATACCAGTAGCATTCCTCCGGCTCATCACCACAACCACCACAGCTCTCATTCCTGGGCTACTGAGTAAACACAAATAAATCTTGACATTGTTTTTTGTTCACTATCTCATCACATTTGGCTTCATTCATCAGTTTATCCTCATGTAAGACTACGGGTAGGTTAATACAGGACAGATGATGCCATTTAGCTTACATCCCAACAAAGAGGGGGTTGCACTTTGCTTGAGCACCTACAAGTGACGGTGCAGTATTTACCTTTCATAAATTAACATCAACAACCAGTTACTGACAATTTCAGTAAAAGATCTACCCGTCCTCATGCAGACTTGTGCCCCATGCAGGGGGAATTCTGGAAATCAAAGTATTCAGACTCAACAGTGAGATCTCTAACCTATAGTTAGAGATCTCAAGCACCTGCAAGTGCTATCAACAGCCTCAAGTCTTATCCAAATGTATATGTGCCTTAGCATATTTTCTTGGACTCAAGCAAGCTTATTTTTGCTCTCCATATCCCTGTCAGGAACTCAAAGATGTCATGGACAGAGTTTCATATCCAAACATCTCTCTCATCCCACCTGCAATTAACCAAGAAACTCCAAATTTCCCTTGTTAGCAGTGCAGACCAAATACTTAAGGTTCAGATCTACAAACAATGAGGTCTTATATACATGCCCAAATTCATACACATCATTGAAGTCAGGTACATACACAGTAATGCAGACCTGGACTACTGAGAGCTATCTATGCTGCCTAATTTTAGGTGAGGCAACCTGTACAGTCACAGAAGGGAGAGAAGCCTCCAAGGGCCAGCCAGAGGTAGGGTTTTTGATTTCCTTCTCAAACTGGTTGAAATGACCCATCCAGGGGAGGGGGAAAGAGAATGTACACTGTAAAAGGTGGATATAATGGAGCCTCAAAAGTCTTCCAGAAGAGAAGATGCACAGTATGAAAATTTTGAGAATCCCCTCTGCTAAGTAGCATCTCTGTTGACTTTGTCAGGAACACAGACTAACTTCCCAACTGCAGTTATGCTGGCCATCCACTCCCCCTCTCCTGCCTCACACCAGTTCTAGCAAGCATGCAATTACCCAGAGATTTACACCTTTTCTTTCTTCGGCTTAGGTGCAACTTGATGTTTTAGAAACCGTGGGTTTCTGCTGAAAAGGTGGTTTGCCACTGCAAGGTTCCAACTGCAGCATCCCAGCCATCCCTCCCATATCCTATGGGAGAAAGGTGCTTCAATTCAGCTGGCTCAGAGTGATAAAAACAGTTCAATTTTTCCACAAGATTAGTCTTCTGGGGTTGGCCAAATGAACCGATTCACCTTGCAGCTGTATGATCACTAGGCTGCACACCAGAAAAGCAGCAGCAGTGTATGGCAGAGAGAGGAAGAGGAGCAGAGCATTCCTTTCGGCTGGACCAGCTTATCTGTAACCTGAAACCATACCATAAATTAGGTGCCTTAAACACAGATAGCCGGAATTTGCCCCCTTGCCACCCAGGAGCAATGCTTAGACCACATGGCAGCGACACGGTCAGCAGTGAGCTGTGCTATCTGTTTGCCTCCTCAGAAGGTCATGACATCCCTGCTGTCAGGTCATGTGTGGGCAACACAGAAGAGCAATCTTTACCATGGGCATCTCCAGTACAACAGTGTCAGCGAAGCTCCCTTCCTTCTTTGAGATGTAGGACATGCCTGGATGCATGGACATAGGTATTTATGAAAGAAGTAAAATGAGGTGATCAAGACCAAATTATTTTGGAAGTACTATTTTCTGTTTCAGCGAGGTGAGCTTGCCGGGCAAAGAGCTAAATAGCTAGATAGCAAAATCGCTGTAGGTATCTGGAAGTGCTTTATACCTGTTAGTGCAGGGACTCTGGACTGGCTTTCTACATCTGACATTTTACGGCTATGAGATGAGTATTTCCTCTGTCATTTTAATGGAAGGAACCAGCTATTTTTAAATATTAGGACTCAGTTTTTTTATGGGATCATTTCCAACAGGCTGTGGACATCTTCTCCTAGGAAAAAAAAAAAACCAACAATCAAAACTCAACCCTCAACTTTGAACTAGAAAATTAAAAATAATCAATAGCAGTAACAGTTTTTATGGGACATAATTGATATAGACAAAGAGTTAGAGAACACTTCTTATCTTTTAAAGTTTTTAAATACATTTTGGAAGCAACTTTAAGTAAACCATGCTGACTTGTGTTTCTCATCTTTACTTGATGCATGATGACAAAAGGAGATAACCTTGGTATAGATAGCATGATTTATACAGAACTGAGGACAGTGAGACATGCTTGCAGTCACTGCAGATTAGTAACCCCCATATGTACATTTTTTATTACTTTAGGCTTTTCTCCACATCCCACTCTTCATCTCCAGCTTTTGCTTTGTCTTTGCCTGTCTTGAAGTAATGTCCTTTCTAAAGGATAGAAACCCATCCCACCAAAGATTGTATTTCACAGCCACATTCTTTATTTACAAGGGAGTTTCAAGTGCTCAAGGCTTTTTATAAGATACCTTGGTTGTTTTTATAACTTGATGAAATGTTTATAATATGATGAAATAGCTTTCAATTCAGACATACTTTAACAAGGAGAGTTACAGCAGACATTTTAACACCTCCAGGCAGCCTCTGAAACTATTGTAGTTTGGTGAAATGTGATTATATTTCTTGATACAAGCTTCCAAATCAGCTCTGATTTTTTTTTCAGGAAAGACCTTTTTTCTTCCTGGAGAATGACAGGTTGAAACATTCAATTCTGAGTAAATTAGTTTGTTCAGGCACTAAAAGACCCATCATCCCTTCTAGAGCCAAGGCAAAAACACAAATAGGCAGGAGCCATTATTCCAGGCAACGGAGCCTCTGACCAGAGTGGGGCTACTCATGATGGGTAGGGGCAGAGCCCTATATCTAAGTAAGAGGGGGGCTGTGTGGAGCTTGTGGAGCACCTTTAGCCCTCACTCCCACTTTCAGAGGGGAGAGCAAAGCCTGACTAACTCCACCCCGGGGCACCCACCCAACGCTCAGAAAGCATATGCCAGCAATGAGGGGAGGCCTGTTGCCTCTTTTATTAATTTACTTCAAAACACGCTCTCTGGTGGAATAAACCCCATATTTCAGGCACTTTTCCTAATGTCACCTGCTGCGTGGGCCAGTATCATAGCACTCTTCCCAGTGATCTTTCTCAGCTTTGCACAGGAGCTGGGAATTCATCCAAACCCCTTGCTCAGTGCCCAGCTAACGTGATAAGAAAGGAAGTGGATGGGACCGACACACCTTAGTAATTTTATCCAGAAGATTCTGGAGAGAAGAAGAAAATTTATGGAATTTATGCATGCAGGAGATGCATGCACAGTACAGCAGAAGATAACTTTTTCTGAATTTTAATAGCTTTGAAGTCAGGTACAGGCAATGTCTTTTCTTCATGTTTGGAACTGGTTTGCTCCAAGCAATGCAAAAATTAGAAACATGCTTTAGCCAAAGTGACTACGTTTGACCTCCATTTGCATTGACATTGTTGTAAATTCAAATTATTTCACTCTAAAATCTTAATTTGCTAGAACATAACTGATTTCTAGTTGTTATTTTTACAACCCTTTCTTTACAGATTTCACAGTTTCTTCACTACCGTATTATATTCCACTCCTGCTGCCAAATTTCAAAGCTCTTGCTGCTTTGACACAGCTCATGCATTTACTACATAGGCAAGAGGGAAAAACAGATGAGTAAGAGCATGGTAAGCACTTGGCTGTAGTTATCTGTGACTAGGCTTAGGTCAGCAATGATAATGGTAGAAGTAGATTTTACAGGCTAAATTCATCTTGTCTTTGTGCCATTACTTCATGGAAGTGTTCAGCCTAAATGTGGCCCCTTTTTCCCTTTCATCCCCCATTTCTCATTTAAGAAGCAGGATGACACAGTATATAAGGGTATTTATTCTGTTCCCTTAAATTTGAAATATTTTATCCTCATTTTTGGCTTTCTCTCCACTTTTTACAGTGTTTTCTCATCCAGGCACAAGATTTCCCGAGGTGGGGGAATCTGCAATGCTGCCTGGTAGCAGGAGGTAGAGAATTTGCAAGCCTCTGTACAGCCAATTGTTTCCTGCACGTAGGATTTTGGAGCTTGCGGAGCTGCTCCCAGGCACGTTTCCCTCCCCATGCACTCCAGGCGCCCTCCCCATTTCCCCCCCAGAAACACCAGCTCTCCTTTTGTGTGAAGGCGCAAAGCACTCCCCAGGCAGGACCCCAGCAGCCACAATTACATTTCTTCCACATCCCAATCTGCTGGGGGGTGAATCAGAGAGAACAGATACAACATTTTCAAAATACAGCAAAGGGCAACACTTTTGCACGAAAAATCCCAGTGCTTTTGTAGAAGAATCTGTCCTGGTTCTACTGCCTCTTTATTAATACTCCAATGCTTTGTAATTGCAGATGCTTCCAGTATTTGATCTAGGGAAAAATACAGAAATGCAGATAAAAATATGAAAAAGGTAAAACACAGAAATTCAGATGAAAAATAAAATCTGCATTTGATATCAAAAAAAGTCTAACCAGGGAATACCATTCCAAATATTTCAAAAGTCAATTAGTTTTTGTAACCAAAACCTACCCTTCCCCATCACCTAGAAGTGTTATTTTTCCTTTTGGATTAAAAATATTTTAGTAAGCTAGAGAGAAAAAGGAAAAAAAATACAAAAACAATATTACAGAAAATATTTCTAATCAGGGCAAAAATAAACACATACCTGAGAGAAAATAATCAAGAGACAAGCCCTTGTGAAACACATCATCAGAGACAGCAGAGGCCATTCACTCCTTCAGGAGGCATGGCTTTGGCAGGGTTGTTGTTGTCCTTAGGAACTCATAGAGGAAAACATGCAGGGAACAGACAGCAGGAAAGATTTTTTTTTTATTTATTAAGCAGTGAATGACAATGTGCGTATATGTTTGCCACACAGAGGACACGCAATTATTTTAGCATTTGACTGAAGCCTAAATACACATGATAAGCGCTGAGAAACCCTGGGCAGGGATTTAACCGCTCTGGCATGGTTTCAAAGCGATTTGAAAGCAACCAAAACTTCACAGTTCAAATTGCAGTGTGCAGTTAAATAAGTAGACAACTCCTATGTCATTATGGTATTAAACACCGAGAAACCCCATTGGGGAAGAGCTGTTATAGATCTATTAGGTTCTACTTGATGAACTACGTGGAAGTGGCATTACTGAGGCCCCAGAAGGGAACTTACACCAGCAGCATATACACTTTGTGTGTATTTAGCTACAGACACCAACTTGCCAGAGCACCTGTATAGGCAAATATACGTCAGATGGCTCCTACCAGAGAGAATGTGATTTGAACTCCTCACAGCCAGCGGCTACGCCACCACTAGCTGTGAGCTCAGGCGGCTGTGTAATGAATACAGGTTTGGGCTTGATTACAGCTTTGGTTAGGAAATGTTGAAACCAAGGGCCCTGGGAAATTGGTCAGAGCCTATAATGATGTTGAATGATTTAGTGTTACTGAAAGATTCTTATTTCTCTGTTTTGCTTTAGAAGTAAAATGAAGCTTATGACCATTTTAGCAAATATGGTCCCATGAACGTTCTGCCAAGAGTAAGAGTTAGAGCCTCTGTGCCCTAGGGACAAATTTGATTTATGAATCCATTCTCCCTACCCAGATTCCCCACACGGTTTTCCAAGGTTTTTGACAGAGACATGTTAAGCAGCTGTTCCCTTACGACCTGAAGGTGTCTCTGTTTCAACCAAAAAACTTACAGAGGACGCACATCAGGATCCTGTGGGATGAAAGATGTAATAGACAGTGCGTATAAGGCACCAGGCACAGCAGGGTATAATGCAATGTCTCCTCTGTCCCCGCAGTGGCACGGCACATCCCTGGCACAGGAGCCATACCTCAGTTGCCCACAAGCAGTTTACGGCTCCAGTGCTGCACCTTGGCCTCACTTGCAGCATAATGTGGTCGATGATCATCACAACAAGCATTTGATTTTAATTTAATGTAAACTGGTGTCTCACACCTCATCAATTATATCTATACCTTGTACACAGCTTTTGGTATAATAATAACTAAGGATTAGTTATTATTAGTTATTATTATTACTAATAACGTAACCAATACTATTATTAGCATATAAGCCACCCTGCAGCCTCGTAAGTATTTTCTATTGCTTGCATGCTATTGTAGATAAATTTGATATTTTACAGGTTAAAAAAAAAATCAATTCCCTATCCCAGAGACCAAAATTAAACCTGATTTCACAACATGCTAATCAAGAAAGCCCTAGTCTGATGAACAGTCCCATTGAAGCTATGATTTATTTTCTAGGAATAAGGCAAAAGCCAACAAAAGCAGGCTCTAACATGCACTGAAAACATCACAAAATAAGATTTTGCTTCAGCATGTAGGCTAATAGAAAGCAGATTATTATAATTTCATGTGTCATACCCATGATGACTGTATACACAATGACAAACGTATACAAATGATTATTCTCCTGCAAGAACTGCATTATGGTTTGAAGGTCTCTGTAACATGTGCAGCTGGATAAATCTGACCAATTTAAATGGAGAACACCGAGTTCTGCAAACAACCTTTCAAGCAAGACAGCCAAGTATTTTAAGTATTTTTTTAAGGCTCCCTGTCAGCTCACTGCAGCCACAGCTAGTTCAAACTTTCTTTAGGATTCATTTCATGCTCTCCTTTCTGTTAATATCCCCGAGATCAATCCTTTCTCTAATGAATAGCTGACCTATTCTTCTTTGATTTGCCATTGATTTCCTCTGCTTACCTCCCAACGCTTTGCCTGTTGATTAAATGCTGGACATAAGAATGCCTCAAATTTCTGACTTCTGAGTCATCCTCTCATGACTTGAACAGCTTGAAGCCAGCCTCAGCTCCCCGAGATCATTAGTGAAAACTCCTTTTGTTTCTAGACTCTACAAACAACCCATTTCTTTCCAAGCTTAGGTTCTGCTTCTGAACTAGATAATAAATAGCAGCAACAAAATTATCTCCTATACGCATTGCTAAAATTACTGTAAGGAAAAGAAAGGGATACTTTTTCAAGATCGTGAAGGAAAAACTCAGCTTTCCCTCTTGCAGTGCGAAATCTTTTTGTCTACATGCAATGCAGACAAGACCATGAGCAAAGACATCTGCTTATGCAAACTTTTACTTTTGCATGGGGTCCCTCTGACTTCATCATGACTCTGCACAAGACACAGGCTTACAGAAGGGGCTCTATTTTCTGAATTTTCTGAATCAAGACATTGATTTATAAGAACTCTTCCACAAATCCCCCTCTCCAGCTTCGACTTTACAGAGCAAGCTGGATGAAATTGCTTATCTGCACTGCAAGAAGGAGAGCTGGAGCTGAGGCTTTGAAAACAGGCAGCAGTATTTCCTTGGAACATAGATATCTTCAGCCTCCAACACTTTGATGTCTCCTTCAAAAACAAACAAGCTAACACTATCTCCATGTTCCTGCACTTCTTATGTTTCTCAAAAAATAAAGTTTGTTTTCTCTAGGGTGACACACAAAGTCTACCACTCCTAGGAGACCAGCTATGCAGGATAATTACTGTACTTCTAATTAAGCTAACCATCCCTGACAGACTATTCCATTCTGACCATGGCTACACTGGGAACCTTGGCCATACACAACCTGTGCTTTCCTCACCCTCCTGCTCAGGCTATGTGGGAAGGAACACAGTCCTAAGTTGAAAGCCCTAAGGCCTCTGGCGGGAATGACAAGGACAGCAGGTTAACGTGGCGTACCATGAAGCACATCCCTGTCTCAACAGCCTAGACACGTTCCTCTGCTCCTGTGATAGCTACATAGAAAGTCAAGCTATGAGTTTCTAAGCAACTGTAACATTTTCTTTTTCAAATGATCAAAACCTAGAAGCATGCAGCAAGTGCTCAGAGCTGTTTGCTAACATTTTGAGTTCTCCACCAGCTGTCAGGACATGACAGAAAGTCCACCGTGCTGGCTCTGCTGCAGGTTTCATGCATGGTATGGGGCAGGTTAAAAAAGAAGTTCAACAATAGAGCCTACACTTGGGCACCAGATTCCCTGCCCTTGCATTCAATCCTGCAATCCATGCTGGAAACTAATTGAGGAAACATAGCTGATGATATTACAAGATGCTGACTCCAGCACTGGCTGGACCACTCCATGAAACAATCTCATCAACATGACAGACCACTCTTGCAGCAAAAAACAGCTGGAATTTTCTGTCCCTTTAGTGAGTTTGACCAGCTTAGCTACCTGAAGTGCAGCGGCGCTCGCACAAGGAAGGTGCTACAGCCATGAGTAAAGCAAGTGAAGGAGACAGAAAACTGAAGATGTGAAGGAGTAAAAAGGAGAGGACAGTGAGATATCTTTCTATGGGCAGAGGGGAGCTGTCATGCCAGCTCAGCTGTCCATGAAACAACACATTAGGCACCTCCGAACAGCATTAGAAACAGCTGGCATGCTGAGAGGGTAACTGTATAAATCAGCCCAGGCTTAATGAAAAGACAAACCATGAAGGATTTAACCTTGGTCAGTGAGGGTGACTTCTGTCCAGGTAGGACCCACAGCCCTGGAACCATTCCTGAAATCAGGTGCCTACACATTTGCTCAGATAATGAGCAAGATGCCAATATTTTCTCTCAGAAGGCTGTTGGGGGAAGAGAAAGGGTTGGCAATGAGATGTCCCCTGTGCTCACAGAGCAGCCTCACCATTACAGCCCAGCTGGGAAGAGGCAGCGGTAAACTGTCATCCACACTGGCAAGGCTGAGATTTTATCCAGTTTCGTGTCCAACCTAAAACAGAGGAGAAAAACCCGGGAGCAAGGACAGGCGACCTGATGCCCTGCTTCCCTCATCCTATCGTGTTGGTTATGTTCGGCTCGCTCTTGTGCTCCCTCCTGGGCAAATTTCAGCTCTTTTCCCGCAGAGTAACGCACCACGGTAGGAAAGCCCTCCCACCCGCTCCCCTCACACCTTGATGCCATCCCTGTTCCCACGCAGGCTGCACTCGCCCACACGCGGGCTCCCCCGCCGCAGCCCATTGGGGTCCCCCCCGTACACACACCGCCAGTCCCGCCGCCTCCCCTCTCTTCCTCCCCCCCTCTGCGAGCATCACCGGCCGGGACAGCCCGCAAAAACCGACCGAGACCCCCCCTTCCCTCAGGGCCGGCCGCCGCCGCGTGGATTGACGGCCACGCTCGCCAACCCGAGGCTGTGCCGCCGGCCCGCCCCGCCCACTCTTTGCCCGGCTCCGCCAATCGCCTGAGGCTGCGGCGCGGTGTGTGTGGAGGGGCGGGGGAAGCCCGCGCGGGTCCGCCGCCGGTGTCGGCGTGCGTTCCCGGAGGTGGGGAGGGGGCGTGTCCCGCCCCGCCCGACCCCGCCCCCAGCCCCGCTCCTCCCCCAGGGCACCGGCGTGCGCCCGCCGCCCGCCCCGCCCGGGACGC